>JAREIK010013871.1:0-61371 GCA_029783825.1 Sapria himalayana | reverse complement strand
AACCACTAAATGCATACATAGTTAAATCAGTAAACTCCTAAAACCTATAATACCTAAATACATAACCATTAAACTGCTATATACTACTCAATAATTAATAAATATAATTTTTATTTCTTTATTATATTTTAAATTTCATTTTATTTATTTATTAGTTTATTTTTATAGAAAAGTTTATTACAAATTAAATTATGATAGCGACAAATATATTTTAATTAATTTATTTTTAATCAAACAAATATATGCTTATAAAAGAAGTAAAAATTTTAAAATTTAAACTTATAAACAAGTAATATATTTTACTTTAATTTTCAATCAATTTGGGTTTTATGTAAATATTTTTTAATTAATATCAATCTTTTTATTAATAGTTTATTAATTTAAATTTGATCATTATTATATTATCTATCAATAAAATTGTTTATATTGAATTTATATGATATATAATAATTAATATTGATATAATTAAATATATTATTCACATTTCAAAAAATTTTAAATATTATATTATTTTCAACTGGTTATGACCATTGAAAATGAGAAAAAATTACATATTTTTTTTTGTTATTTTATTGTTTAAATAAAATCTATAAACCACTAAATGCCAAAAAACATAAATTGCTGAACTCCTGAATGACAAAACCTTTAAATAATTAACTATTAAATAGTTAGTACATTAATAAAAAATCATAAATATCGATTTAATTTTTATTAAGTATATTTTTAAATTTTTATTTTAATTATTTATCAGTTTATTTTTATAGAAATATTAATTACAAAATAAATTATTAGTGAGACAGATCTATTTTAAATAATTTATTTTTTATCAATAAAAATATATATGCTTATAAAAAGAGGCAAAATTTTAAAAACAAAAATTTATTATTTTGTAATATATTTTATTTTGATTTTGAATCATTTTAGTCTTTGCAATTATATTTTAATTTATATCATTCTTATTAATATTAGTTTATTAATTTTTTTTGATCATTATTATAATATCTATTAATAAAATTATTTATATTGAGTTTACATTTATATATAATTATTAATATTATTATTACTTAATATTATATACACATTTAAAAAAAATTAAAAATTATTATAATTTCTAAGGTTATAACCTTCAAAAATTAAAAAAAAATTAGAAAATAAAATTTTTTATTTTTTCATTCTTTAAATAAAATCTATAAATTACTAAAGGCCTAAAGACTTAAATCACTAAACCCCAAAACACCTAAAAACTTAAACCATTAAACGAGTATATCCTGAATAATAAAAAATAAATCTCTATTTTATTTGTATTCATTATAATTTTAAATATTCATTTTAATTATTTATTAGTTTATTTTTATAGAATTATAAATTAAAAATAAATTATGAGGAAGACAAATATAATTTAAATAATTTACTTTTAATAACAAAAAAATAAACTTATAAAAAGATGCAAAACATCAAAGAAACTATTATTTTGTAATATATTTTACTTTGATTTTGAATAAATTTACGTTTTGCAAATATTTTTAAAATAATATCTATCTTATTAATAATATTTTATTAATTTATTTTTTGATCATTAATACAATATATTTCAATATAATTGTTTATATTGAATTTACATGATATATAATTATTAAGATTATCATAACTAAATATAGTATTCACATATAAAAAAAATTTAAAAATTGTTATATTTTCAAAGGTTATAACCTTCAAAAATGAGAAAAAATAACAAAAATAAATTTTTTGTTATATCATTGTTTAAATAAAACATATAAACCATTAAATGCCTAAATACATAAATATCTAAACTCCTAAACCCCAAAGCCCCTAAATACTTAAACCTTTAAACTCGTAAACCTTAAATATAATTTAAATAATTTATAGAAATATTAATTACAAAATAAATTATGAGTGATACAAATATAATTTAAATAATATATTTTTCATCAAAAAAACATATAAGTTATAAAATGATGCAAAAACTAAAAAAAATTATTATTTAGTAATAAATTTTACTTTGATTTTGAATCATTTTAGGTTTTTAATTATATTTTAATTTTTATCTATCATATTAATAATAGTTTATTAATTTATTTTTTGATAATTGATATAATATCTATCAATAAAATTATTTATATTTAGTTTATATTATATATAGTTATAATATTTATTATTACTAAATATTGTTTTCACAATTTTAAAAAATTTTAAAATTATTATATTTTCAAATATTATGACATTTGATAATTTGAAAAAATATCAAAAATAAATTTTTTGTTATTTCATTGTTTGAATAAAACCTATAAACCATTAATTGCTCAAATACTTAAATCAATAACTTCTAAATCTCGAAAATCGTAAATAGATAAATTTTTTAAACATGTATATCCTAAATAATAAATAATAAATCTCATTTTTATTTTTTTCATTATAATTTTAAATATTCATTTTAATTATTTATTTGTTTATTTTTATATAAATATTAATTATAAAATAAATTATTAGGTATACAAATATAATTTATATAAATTATTTTTCAACAAAAAAAATATAGATAAACTTAATAAAAGAAAAAAAAATTAAAAACAAAAAAATATTATATAGTGATATATTTTGCTTTGTTTCTGAATCATTTTAGGTTTTCTAATTATATTTTAATTGATATCTAACTTATTAATAAAAGATTATTAATTTATTTTTTGATCATTATTAGAATATTTATCAATAAAAATGTTTATATTGAATTTATATGATATATAAATTTAATAATTATTATAACTAAATATTGTTTTTACTTTTGAAAAAAGTTTTAAAATTTTTATATTTTCAAATATTATAACCTTTGAACATGGGAAAAAAATATATATTTTTTATTATTTCATTGTTTAAATAAAACCTATAAATCACTAAATGCCTAAACACTTAAATCACTAATCTACAAAGTCCTGATACCCCTATATAGATAATCCTTTAAACTGGTATACCCAAAATAATAATTAATAAATCTCATTTTTATTTGTTTTCATTATAATTTAAAAAATTCATTTTGATCGTTAAGTTTTTTATTTATATATATGTATTAATTATAAAATAAATTATGAGTTAAAAATATAATTTATAAAAATTATCTTTCATCAAAAAATTGATAAGATTATCAAAAGAATAAAAA
Organism: Sapria himalayana; assembly: GCA_029783825.1. NCBI lineage: Eukaryota > Viridiplantae > Streptophyta > Magnoliopsida > Malpighiales > Rafflesiaceae > Sapria > Sapria himalayana. The sequence goes on along the minus strand of JAREIK010013871.1, from coordinate 58,199 downwards.
TTTAAAAATAAATAATTATTATTAAGTAATATATTTTGCTTTGCTTTTGAATCATTTTAGGTTTTGATATTATATTTTAAGTAATATCAATCTTATTCATAATAGATTTTTAATTTACTTTTTGATAATTATTAGAATATCTATCAATAAAATTGTTTATATTGAATTTATATGATATATAATTATTATGATTATAATAAATATATATTGTATTCACTTTTGAAAAAAATTTAAAAATTATTATATTTTCAAAGGTTATAATCTTAAAAAACTAGAAAGAATACAAAAAATAAATTTTTTGTTATTTCTTTTTTAAATTAAACCTATAGACCACTAAATGCTTACTTACTTAAATCAGTAGCTCATAAAACCCGAAACCCCTAAATACATAAACCTTATAACAGCTGTATACTACTTAATAAATAATAACTCTCATTTTTATTTCTATTTATTATAATTTTAAATATTCATTTTAATTATTTATATTTTAATTTTTTAGAAAAATTAATTACAAAATAAATTTCGAGTGGGACAGATATTATTTAAATAATTAATTTTTAATCATAAAAAAATATAAGCTTATAAAAAGATAGAAAAATTTAAAATTAAATATTGTTATGTAGTAATATCTTTTTATTTGATTTTGAATCATTTTGTGTTATGTAAATATATTTTAATTAATATTTATATTATTAATAATAGTTTATTAATTTAATTTTTGATCATTATTATAATATATAAATTAAAATAATTTATATTGAATTTATATGATATATAATTAATAAGATTAATATAATTATACATGGTATTCTCATTTCAAAAGATTTTAAAAATTATTTTATTTTAAAAGTTTATAACCTTTGAAAATCTAAAAAAAATCAAAAATTTTTTTTATTTTTATTATATAAATAAAACCTATATACCACTAAATGCCTAAAAAGATAAATTTCTAAACTCCTAAATGACAAAAGCCCTAAATAATCCATACATTAAACCGGTATACGATATATAATTATTGGACAATTGTGCTTCCACGGTAGTGAGATTGAGATACAGAAACACAGAAACAATAGAAAACAAGCAATATATATATCCCAATTAAGCAACCATCCAGGATAGAATCAAAAAATGAGAAATAAATATCGAAAATAACGTGGTTCACTAGTCGCTCAGTACGACTAGCTAAATCCACTAGAAAATGCTTATGCATTACAGATTAAAGCAACAGAAATGTCTTAGAGTATGCAGCACACAGAATAGTCATGATAAATTGCACAGAGAGAAGAGAGAGAGATGATGAACAGTTCCACGGGTCCAAAAACACCCACCCGAAAATAAAATTACAAAACATTTTATATTAAAATTTCTTTCGGTTCATTTAACCGGAGCGGGTAGAATCATGAGACGGGTCAGGCTCTGCTCCAATTTTGGCCCGCTGACTGGACAGCGTGACCTCCGTTATTGTGCTACTACTGCATCCATGGACTCTTAATATTTCCTTTCCTGCACATACATTAAAATATTTAAAAAAGAATAAATATTTGGTTATACAAACAGATAATCAAAAAATAAATTACATATATAGCAATAATAAATCTTAAATCTCATTTTAATTTGTATTCATTATAATTTTAAATTTTTATTAGTTTATTTTTTATATTAATATTAATTACAAAATAAATAATTAGTCAGACAAATATAATATTAATAATTTACTTTTAATAAAAAAAATATAATCTTATAAAAAGAAGTAAAAATAATAAAACAAAAAATTATTATTTAGTAATAAATTTTACATTGATTTTGAATCATTTTAGGTTTTATAATTATATTTTAATTATATCTATCATATTAATAATAGATTATTAATTTATTTTTTGATAATTGATATCATATCTATCAATAAAATTATTTATATTAGTTTATATTATATATAATTATAATGATTAATATTACTAAATATTTTATTCACATTTAAAAAAATTTAAAATTATTATATTTTCTAATGTTATAACCTTTGAAAATGTGAAAAAATAACAAAAATAATTTTTTTGTTATTTCATTGTATAAATAAATCACATAAACCACTAAATGCCTAAATACTTAAATCAATAACTCCTAAATCTCGAAAACCCTATATAGATAATCATTTTAAACCGGTATACCCTAAATAATAAATAATAAATCTCAATATTATTATTTTCATTATAATTTAAAATATTAATTTTAATTATTTATTCGTTTGTTTTTATATAATTATTAATTACAGAATAAATTGAGTTAGACAAATATAATTTATATAATTATTTTTCATCAAAAAAATATAGATAAACTTTTTAAAATGAAAAAAATTCAAAACAAAAAATTATTATATGGTAATATATTTTGGTTTATTTCAGAATCATTTTAGCTTTTGTAAATATATTTTAATTGATATCTATCTTATTAATAATAGATTATTAATTTATTCTTTGATCATTATTAGAATATTTATCAATAAAAATATATATATTGAATTTATATGATATATAAATATAATGATAATTATAACTAAATATAGCATTCACTTTTGAAAAAAATTTAAAATTATTATATTTTCAAAGGTTATAACCTTTGAAAATATCAAAAATTAAAAAAAATAAATTTTTTGATATTTTTTTTAAATAACACCTATAAACCACTAAGTGCATACACAGTTAAATCAGTAAACTCCTAAACCCCGTAATGCCAAAATACATAAACCATTAAACCGCTATATACTACTTAATGATTAATAAATCTAATTTTTAATTCTATTTATTATAATTTTAAATATTCGTTTTAATTATTCATTAGTTTATTTTTATAGAAATATTTATTACAAAATAAATTATGAGCACGACAAATATAATTTAAAAAATATATATGCTTATAAAAGAAGTAAAAATTTAAAAATTAAAAATTGTTATCCAGAAATATATTTTACTATAATTTAGAATCAATTTGGGTTTTGTAATTATTTTTTAATTAATATCTATCTTAATATCAATAGTTTATAAATTTAATTTTGATCATTATTATAATATATATCAATAAATTATTTATTGAATTTATAAGATATATAATTATTAATATTATTATAACTAAGTATTGTATTCACATTTCAAAAAATTTTAAATATTATTATATTTTCAAAGATTATAACCTATTAAAATGAGAAAAAATTAAAGCAAATTTTTTTGAGATTTTATTTTTTTAAATAAAACGTATAAACCACTAAAAGCCTAAAAACAAAAATCGCTAAAATCCTAAATGAAAAAACCTCTAAAAACATAAACCATTAAACTGGTATACAGTAATAATAAATCATAAATCTCATTTTAATTTTTATTAAGTATAATTTTAAATTTTTATTTTAATTATTTATCAGTTTATTTTTATAGAAATATTAATTACAAAATAAATTATTAGTGAGACAGATCTAATTTAAATTAAAATAGTATCCCTAAATAAGAAATAATAAATACCATTTTTTTTCATTATAATTTTAAATATTCATTTTAATTATTTATTTGTTTATTTATATATAAATATTAATTACAAAATAAATTGAGCTAGACAAAAATAAATTATATAAATTATTTTTCATCAAAAAATTATAGATAAACTTTTTAAAAGAAAAAAAAATTTCAAAACAAAAAATTATTATATAGCAATATATTTTGCTTTGCTTCTGAATCATTTTAGGTTTTGTAAATATATTTTAATTGATATCTATATTATTAATAATAGATTAATAAGTTAATTTTTATTAATTATTAGAATATTTATCAATAAAAATGTTTATATTGAATTTATATAATATATAAATATAATGATTATTATAACTAAATATTGTATTCACTTTGGAAAAAAATTTTAAAATTATTAAATTTTCAAAGGTTATAACCTTTGAAAATGTGAAAAAATAAAAAAAAATAAATTTTTTGCTATTTCATTTTTTAAATAAAACCTATAGATCATTAAATGCTTACTTACTTAAATCAGTAAGCTCATAAAACCCGAAACCCATAAATACATAAACATTTTAACATCTATATACTACTTAATAAATAATAAATCTCATTTTTATTATTATTTATTATAATTTTAAATATTAATTTTAATTATTTATAGTTTAATTTTTTAGAAAAATTAATTACAAAATAAATTTCGAGTGAGACAAATATTATTTAAATAATTTGTTTTAATAAAAAAAATATAAGCTTATAAAAAGAAGGAAAATTTTAAAAATTAAATATTATTATTTAGTAATATATTTTGATTTTATTTTGAATCATTTTGTGTTATGTAAATATATTTTAATTAATATTAATATTATTAATAATAGTTTATTAATTTAATTTTTGATCATTATTATAATATCTATCTTTAAAATTATTTATATTGAATTTATATGATATATAATTGGCAAGATTAATATAATTATACATGGTATTCACATTTCAAAAAAATTTAATAATTATTTTATTTTCAAAGGTTATAACCTTTGAAAATCAGAAAAAATCAAAAATAGAATTTTAAATTTTTATTATATAAATAAAACCTATAAACCACTAAATAATCAAACCATTAAACCAGTATACCATATATAATAAATCATAAATCTCATTTTAATTTGTATTCATTATAATTTTAAATATACATTTTAATTATTTATTAGTTTATTTATAATAGAAATATCAATCACAAAATAAATAATGAGTGAGACAAATATAATTTTAATAATTTATTTTAAATCAAAAAAAATAGCTTATATAAAGAAGTAAAAATTTAAAAACAAAAAATTATTATTTAGTAATATATTTTACTTTGATTTTGAATCATTATATATAGGTTTTGCAATTATATTTTAATTACCATCAATCTTATTAATAATAGATTATTAATTTATTATTTGATCATTTTTATAATATCGAATAATAAAATTACTTATATTCAATTAGAATGTCTTATAATTATTAAGTTATTATAACTAAATATTATATTTACATTTGAAAAAAATATAAAAATTCTTTTATTTTCAAAGGTTATAACCTTCAAAAATGATAAAAAATCACAAAAATAAATTTTTTATCATTTTATTATTTAAATAAAACTTATAAACCACTAAATGACTAAACATTTAAATCTCTAGACTCCTAAACCCCAAAACCCCCTAAATACTTAAACCATTAACCCTATATAACCTAAATAATAAATTATAAATCTCATTTTTATTTGTATTCATTATAATTTTAAATATTTATTTTAATTATATTTTAGATTATTTTTAATGAAAAAAAATAAGCTAATAAAAATAAACAAAATTTCAAAAATTTAAAATTTTATTTAGTAATATAATTTACTTTGATTTTGAATTATTTAGGGTTCTGCAAATCTATTTTAATTAATATTTATCTTATAAATAATAGTATATTAATTTATTTTTGGATAATTATTATAATATATATTAATTCATTTTTTTATATTGAATCTACAACAAATATAATTATTAAGATTATTATTACAAAGTATTGTATTCATATTTTAGAACTATTAAATAATTAATATATTTTTAAAGGTTATAACCTTTGAAAATCACGAAAATTCATAAAAATAAAGTTTTTGTTATTTCATTGATTAAATAAAACCTATAAACACGAAAATGTGTAAACATATAAATCAATAAACTCCTTAATCCCCAAAACCACAAAAAACATAAATAATTAAATAGTTATACCCTAAATATTAAATCATAAATCTCATTTTTATTAGTATTCATTATAATTTTAAATATACATTTTAATTATTTATTATTTTAATTTTATAGAAATATAAATTAAAAAATAAATTATTAGTGAGACAAATATAATTTAAATATTTTATTTTTAATCAAAAAATATATAGGCTTATAAAAGGATACAAAAATTTAAAAATTTAAAATTAATATTTAGTAAAATATTTCACTTTGATTTTGAGTCATTTTAGGTTTTGAAAATATATTTTAAACAATATTTATCTTATTAATAATTGGTTATTACTTTTTTATGATCATTATTATAATAAATATCAATAAAATTGTTTATATTTTATTTATATTATATATAATTATTATGATTATTATAACTTCATATTGTATTCACTTTTCAAAAAAGAATTAAAAATTATTATATTTTCTATGGTTATAACCTTCAAAAATGAGAAAAAATAACAAAAATAAATTTTTTGTTATTTATTTTTTATATAAAACCAATAAACAACTAAATGACTAAATACTAAAATGACTAAACTCCTAAACGCCGAAGCCCATAAATACTTAAAATATTAAATTAGTATAGTTTAAAGAATAAATCATAAATCTCAGTTTTTTTAGTATTCATTATAATTTTAAATGTTCAATTTAATTATTTATCAGTTTATTTTTATAGAAATATTAATTACAAAATAAATTATTAGTGGGACATATATAATTTAAATAATTTATTTTTTATCAAAAAAAATGCTGATAAAAAAGGCACAATTTTAAAAATAAAAAATTATTATTTAATAATATATCTTATTTAGATTTTGAATCATTTTGATATTACAATTATATTTTAATTTATATCATTCTTATAAATACAAGTTTATTAATTTATTTATTGATCATTATTATAATATCTATAAATAAAATTAATTATATTGAGTTTACATTATATATAATTATTAAGATTATTATAACTAAATATTATTTTCACATTTAAAAAAAAATTAAAATTATTATATTTTCAAAGGTTACAACCTTCAAAAATAAAAAAAATCAAAAAATTAATTTTTTTGTTTTTTCATTCTTAAATTAAAAACTATAAATCACTAAAGGTCTAAATAATTAAATCACTAAACTCTAAAACCACAAAACACCTAAATACTTAAACCATTAAACCGGTATATCTTGAATAATAAATAATAAATCTCAATTTTATTTGTATTCATTATAATTTTAAATATTTATTTTAATTATTTAGTAGTTTATTATTATAGAATTATAAATTACAAAATAAATTATGATTAAGACAAATATAATTTAAATAATTTATTTTTAATAACAAAAATATAAACTTATAAAAAAGCAAAACATTAAAAAAATTATTATTTAGTAATATATTTTACTTTGATTTGTATAAATTTAGATTTTGCAAATACTTTTTAAATAATAACTATTTTATTAATAATAGTTTATTAATTTATTTTTTGATCATAATTATAATATCTAGCAATATAATTATTTATTTTGAATTTAAATGAATTATAATTATGAAGATTAATATAAATAAATATTATATTTACATTTAGAAAAAATTTAAAAATTATTATATTTTCAAAGGATATAATCTTCAAAAATTAGAAAAAATAATAAAAATAAATTTTTCACTATATCATTGTTTAAATAAAACTTATAAACCACGAAATGCTTAATTACTTAAACATCTAAACTCCTAAACACAAAAGGCCCTAAATACTTAAACCTTTAAACTCATAAACATTAAATATAATTTTAATAATTTATTAAAATATTAATTACAAAATAAATTATTCGTGATACAAATATAATTAAATAATTTATTTTTCATCAAAAAAATATATAAGCTTATATAAAGAAGCAAAAACTAAAAAACAAAAATTTTTATTTAGGAATAAATTTTACTTGGATTTTGAATAATTTTAGGTTTTGCAATTATATTTTAATTTATATCCATCATAATAATAATAACATATTAATTTATTTTTTGATAATTTATATCATATCTATCAATAAAATTGTTTATATTTAGTTTATTTTATATAAAATTATAATGATGATTATTATTAAATATTATATTTACATTTTTAAAAAATTTTGTTTATTTTTATAAGCTTATATTTTATTTCATAAAAAATAATTTATTTAAATTATATATGTCTCACTCGTTATTTATTTTGTAATTAATATTTCTATCAAAATAAACTAAAAAATAAATAAAATGAATATTTAAAATTATAATGAATATAAATAAAAATGAGATTTATTTTTTATTATTTAGGTTATATAGGTTTAATGGTTTAAGTATTTAGGGGGTTTTGGGGTTTAGGAGTCTAGAGATTTAAATGTTTAGGCATTTAGTGGTTTATAAGTTTTATTTAAATAATAAAATAATAAAATAATTATTTTTGTGATTTTTTATCATTTTAGAAGGTTATAACCTTTGAAAATATAATAATTTTTAAATTTTTTTCATATATAAATATAATATTTAGTTATAATAATCTTAATAATTATAAGATATTTAAATTCAATATAAGTAATTTTATTGTTCGATATTATAAAATTGATCAAATAATAAATTAATAAACTTTTATTAATAAGTTGATAGCAATTAAAATTTAATTGCAAAACCTATATATAATGATACAAAATCAAAGTAAAATATATTACTAAATAATAATTTTTTGTTTTTAAATTTTTACTTCTTTTAATATGCTTATATATTTTTTTGATAAATAATAAATTAAATTCTTACTAAATTATATATCATATAAATTAAATATAAACAATTTTAATGATAGATATTATAATAATGATCAAAAATTAAATTAATAAACCTTTATTAATAATATAAATATTAATTAAAATATATTTACATAACGAAAAATGATTCAATATCATATCAAAATATATTACTAAATAATAATATTTAATTTTTAAATTTGTCCTTTTATAAGCTTATATTTTTTTGATTTAAAATAAATTATTTAAATAATATTTGTCTTTCTCGAAAATTATTTTGTAATTAATTTTTCTAAATAATTAAACTATAAATAATTAAAATGAATATTTAAAATTATAATAAATAGAAATAAAAATGAGATTTATTATTTATTAAGTAGTATATAGATGTTAAAATATTTATGTATTTAGGGGTTTTGGGGTTTATGAGCTTACTAATTTATGTAAGAAATCATTTAATGGTCTATAGGTTTAATTTAAAAAATAAAATAACTAAAAATTTATTTTTATTATTTTGACTCATTTTTTAAGATTATAACCTTTGAAAATATAATAATTTTTAAATTTTTTTCAAAAGTAAATACAATATTTATTTATAATAATCATAATAATTATATATCATATAAATTCAATATAAATAATTTTATTGATGGATATTCTAATAATTATCAAAAAATAGATTAAAAATTTATTATGAATAAAATTGATATTACTTAAAATTTAATATCAAAACCTAAAATGATTCAAAATCAAAGCAAAATATATTACTAAATAATAATTATTTGTTTTTAAATTTTTATTCTTTTTATAAACTTATCAATTTTTTGATGAAAAAAATTTTTAGAAATTATATTTTTAACTCATAATTTATATTATAATTAATACATATATAAAAATAAAAAACTAAACAATCAAAATGAATTTTTTAAATTATAATGAAAACAAATAAAAATGATATTTATTAATTATTATTTAGGGTATACCGATTTAAATGATTATCTTTATAGGGGTATCGGGATTTTGTAGTTTAGTGATTTAAATGCTTAGGCATTTAGTGGTGTATAGGTTTTATTTAAACAATAGAATAACAAAGAAAAAATATTTTTTTTTATTTTTTCACATTTTCAAATGTTATAACCTTGGAAAATATAATAATTTTAAAATTTTTTTCAAAAGTGAATACAATATTTAGTTATAATAATCATTATATTTATATAACATATAAATTCAATATAAACATTTTTATTGATAAATATTATAATAATGATGAAAAAATAATATAATAATCTATTATTAATAAGATAGATATCAATTAAAATATAATTACAAAACCTAAAATGATTCAGAAGCAAAGCAAAATAAATTACTATACAATAATTTTTAGTTTTGAAATTTTTTTTCTTTTAAAAAGTTTATCTATAATTTTTTGATGAAAAATAATTTATATAAATTATATTTGTGTAACTCATAAATTAGCTTGTAATTAATATTTATATAAAAATAAACAAAAAATAATTAAAATGAATATATAAAATTATAATTAAAAATGAGATTTATTATTTATTATTTAGGGTATACCTGTCTAATTTAAATTAGATCTGTCTTACTAATAATTTATTTTGTATTTAATATTTCTATAAAAATAAACTGAAAATTAATTAAAATAAAAATTTAAAATTATACTGAATATAAATTAAAATGATATTTATGATTTATTATTAATGTATACTAGTTTAATGGTTTATGTATTTAGAGGTTTTTTCTTTTTGGTGTTTAGGGATTTATGTTTTTAGGCATTTAGTGGTTTATAGGTTTTATTTAAACTAATGAAATAACAAAAAAAAATTGTAATTTTTTTCATTTATATACATTATAACCTTTAAAAATATAATAATATTTCAAATTTATTGAAATGTGAATACAATATTTAGTTATAATAATATTAATAATTATATATCATATAAATTGAATATAAACAATTTTATTGATAGAGATTATAATAATGATCAAAATTTAAATTAATAAACTATTAATAAAAAGATTGATATTAATTAAAAAATATTTACAAAACCCAAATTGATTCAAAATTAAAGTAAAATATATTACTGGATAATAATTATTAAATTTTAAATTTGTACTTCTTTTATAAGCATATATTTTTTTGAATAAAAATAAATTAATTAAAATATATATGTCGCTCTAATAATTTAATTTGTAATAAATATTTTTATAAAAATAAACTAATAAATATTTAAAATGAATATTTAAAATTATAATAAATAGAAATAAAAATTAGATTTATTAATTATTAAGTAGTATATAGCGGTTTAATAGTTTATGTATTTAGGCATTATGAGGTATAGGAGTTTACTGATTTAACTGCGTATGCATTTAGTTGTTTATAGGGTTTATTAAAAATATAAAATAATAAAAAATTTATTTTAATTATTTTTTGATATTTTCAAAGGTTTTAACCTTTGAAAATATAATAATTTTTAAATTTTTTTAAATGTGAATACAATATTTAGTTTTAATAATCATTATATTTATATATCATATAAATTCAGTATAAATAATTTTATTGATAAATATTCTAATAATGATCAAAAAATAAATTAATAATCTATTATTAATAATATAGATATCAATTAAAATATAATTATAAAACTTAAAATGATTTAGAAGAAAACAAAATTTATTATTATATAATAATTTTTTGTTTTGAAATATTTTTTTATTTTAAAAAGTTCATCAATAATTTTTTGATGAAAAAATAATTTATATAAATAATATTTGTCTAACTCAATTTATTTTGTAATTAATATTTATATATAAATAAACAAATAAATATTTAAAATGAATATTTAAAATTATAATGAAAAAAAATGAGAGTTATTATTTATTATTTAGGGATACCGGTTTAATTTAAATTAGATCTGTCTCACTAATAATTTATTTTGTAATTAATATTTCTATAAAATAAATTGATAGATATTTAAAATAAAAATTTAAAATTATAATGAATAAAAATCTAAAGGAGATTTATGATTTATTATTAATGTATATCAATTTAATGATTTAAGTATTTAGAGGTTTTGTCGTTAGGAGTTTAGTGATTTTTATTTTTATGCTTTTAGTGGTTTAAAGGTTTTTTTAAAAAAAATAAAATAACAAAAAAAATTTCTATAATTTTTTATCATTTTCATAAGTTATAACATTTGAAAATATAATAATATTTAAATTTTTTTGAAATTTAATACAATATTTTGTTATAATAATATTAATAATTATATATCATATAAATTTAATATAAATAATTTTATTGATAGATATTATAATAATGATCAAAAATTAAATTTATAAACTATTAATATTAAGATAGATATTAATTAAAAAATATTTACAAAACCCAAATTGATTCAAAATTAAAGTAACTTATATTACTTGATAATAATTTTTAATTTTTAAATTTATACTTCTTTTATAAGCATATATTTTTATTAGATAAATAATATATTATTTAAATTATATTTGTTACACTCATAATTTATTTTGTAATAAATATATCTAAATAAATACACTAATAAATAATTAAAATGAATATTTAAAAATATAATAAATAGCAATATAAATTAGATTTATTAATTATTAAGTAGTATTTAGCAGTTTAATGGTTTATGTATTTAGGCATTACGGGGGGAGGAGTTTACTGATTTAACTTTATATGCATTTAGTAGGGGTTCTCATGGGATTCGGAGATTCGCAACCCGACCCGAAGTCTTGTCCCGAAAGAATCGGGACTGACAAAATCCATTGACTTTGAATTTTCCCGTCCCATTCTGTCACGTATTTTTTCTTTTGGGATGGTTCCGGATCTTAAGCAATATCAATCCCGAGAACCATCCCATCCTAAAAAACTGATACTAGAACAAGGAATATATATATATATATATAACATGAAGTTGCCACCAATTCCGCTACTGCCCATCCAATTCCAATGCACCTATTGCTATTCCGACTGGTTCCAGGCCACCTCATGCCATTCCATCCGTGTTTAGTTATGTCCAGCCCTTGTCCATCGCACTTCTGGTTGCCTCCACCGTGTCCTCAGATGCCACCAGCCTTTTGTTTTGTTTTTCTGACGAGAATTGAGTGATTAATTATTATTATTATGTGTTTCAGTCATTTTTGTTGAGTATTGGTTGTGTTGTTGTGGTTTGGCCGAAAGAGTGGGCTGAATGTGTTATAGTCAGTTTTGTAGAGCTTCTTGTTTGAAATATTTATATGTTTTTATGCTTAAAATATCATATTAATTAATGGCAATGCAGATGGCACAATCCAGCGGTAAACCAAAAATACAATAAATTGAAGATAATCACATCTCAAATGATCAAAGTACTGGTAAATCTAATCATCATTATTTCACGAACCCTCCTATTGTTACGGCAGTTTCTTAAATTCCATTTGTAAAAGAATGTCAAGGTACATCTGAACTTCAAGCTCATAAAAAGAATAAGTCTACTGTTTGGAAAACTTATGAGATATTAGTTGATTCAGAGTAAAATGAAACTGGTAGGGCATCTTGTATATGGTGATGGAGAGAATACTTGGCAAAAAGTGATCAAGGTACTTTGGGTTTATGGAAATACTTAAGAGTGACTTGTAGGAAATTTCCACACAAAAAAGAATTAATAGAAGCTCACAAAGGTAAAGACATGTCACAATCTTTGCTGAGTTTCACTAAAGGTACTAGTTCAGAGGATAACAAATTAACTTGTTGGCAATATGATCAACAACTAGTTAAGGAGGCTTTGGTGAAAATGATCATAAAAGATGAATTGCCTTTTTGTTTTGTTGAGAGGGATGAGTTTAAAAAGTTTTGTGAAGTTAGTGTGCCTCAATTTAAAATTCCATCTAGGCCCTCTATATTGAGGGATTGTTTTTCTTTGTTTGTGAAGGAAAAGAAGAAATTATTTGATAGCATATCATCTCATTATTGTAGAGTTTCATTGACTACCGACACTTGGACTAGCATTCAGAATTTGTCTTATATATGTTTGACTGTTCATTTCATTGATTCTCAATGGAATATGCATAAAAGGGTTTTGAACTTTTGTGTAATTAAAAGTCATTCTGGAGTTAATATTAGAAATGCTATTTAGTTTTTCATGAATGAATGGGGGTTGAGAAAGTTGATGTTCATTACTGTTGACAATGCATCAAATAATGATGTTGCAGTTAAACAATTGAAAAAAAGGCTTGTGAAGAAAAGTGTTGTACCTTTGAGAGGCGAGCATTTTCATATGAGATATTGTGCTCATATCATAAACTTAATTGTCAGAGATGGCATTACAGTAGTTGAGGGTGATATTAAAAAAATTAGAGGTGTGGTGAAATATGGGAGGAGCAGTCCTAAAAGATTAGATATGTTTAAGTTATGTGTTGAAGAAGCAACTTGACATATGGATCTTCATTGCAATTAGATTGTCCTACAAGATGGAATTCAAATTATTTGATGCTATAAACTGATATAAAATATCAAAAAGAATTTGATAAGTTGGAGGACAAAGACAAAAGGTTTTTGAAGGAGTTTGGTTCAGACGTTCCAACTAAGAGAGACTAAACAAACGCCAAAATTTTGGCTCGTTCCTTGAAAACTTTTTATGAGGGAACTTGTAAATTTTCTGGCTCATAATATTCTACCTCTAGTGTTAATTTTCATGAGATTATTCGAATTTTGAAAAAAAAATTGAGCTTTGTGAATATAGTAGAGATACAATGGTGTCTGAAATGGGTATGAAAATGAGGAATAATTTCAACAAATATTGGGGCTCTCTTCAGTCAACAAATATTATGCTTTTTGTAGCAGTAGTGTTGGATCCTAGATATAAGCTCAAATATCTCAAGGTTAAGTACACTTAGCATTATGGAGAGGAATTGGCTAAAAATTTGGTGAAAAAGGTTATAAATGCTTTAAATGAGATGATGGATGATTATAAAGATTTAAATGAAGATGAATCAAAAGAAGATGATTTCTTTGATGGTAGTGATACTTATGTTGATGATTTTTTTTTTGTTGAATTGGAGAAAGAACAAGAAGTTGCAGCTTTGGAAGAGTTGGATAGGTACTTGGAGGACAAACTTGAAAAAAATAGAATTGATTTTGATCTTCTAAACTAGTAGAAGGTAAATGAGGTTAGGTATCCTTCTTTGGCAAATGGTGCAAGGGTTGTATTTGCTATCCAAGCATCTATTGTGGCCTACGAATCTACATTTAGCAATGGGGGGAGAACTTTAGATAAATTTAGGAGTTCTTTAACACCTATTACAGCCGAAGTTCTCATATGCCTACAAGATTGGTTGAGAAGCTCAAACAAACCTATTGAAATTGAAGAATTAGTTCAAGACCTTGATGATAATGTATCAGGTTAGTATATAAATCTTGTAAATTTTAATTTCACTTTTACTTATTTTATTCAATCAATTTAATAAAAATATGGTTAAATTACAATTTTCAGAGGGGTCACAAGATCCAAATATTCTTCCTACTATAGTTGGCCAACTAAATTTGGAATGGGTGTATTAAATTTTATAAGGTAATATTTTGATTTTTTATTACTCTTTCATCTTATAAATTTATGTCTACATGATTAACATGTTTTCATCTTTGGTTGTCCTTCTACAGTGGCGGAAGAAAAGGGAGGAGTTGTACAAGAGATAATTAATTGGGTTTGGATTTTCGTTGTTGTTCCAGGACGGACCTTTGAAATGATTATTATCATGGTTGTTATTAGTTGTATTTTTTTTGTTATATTAAGCAGCCTAATTTTACCAATTACTTAAGTAGTAATTTGTGCTACCAATGTTTGTAGTCATCTTTTGCTATTCCTTAATATTTTAAGTAATTGTTTAAAAAATGTAGTATTGCTATTATGGTTAACATTCACTCGGCTGAACAAAGCCAACTTGTGAAAAAACAATGAACCAAATTAAGCACACAGCTTGGTCCCGTTCTATTTAACATTTCTATTCTTTTCTGCACATCAAAGCTTTTGACAAGGTAATGGAACTCGTTTGCAGTATCCAGCCTATTTAACAAAACAAAATTGGCCCAATTTGAGTTTGAAAGATACATAACTAAGGAATGATAAATGGTACAACAAAAGGTTTCGACATAAACTAACTTGGCCGGTTTGAAAAAAATAAATTAAAAAAATGTCCGAACTCCGTTCCGTCTTGAAACCAGTTTTCTCCTACCGAAAATCCCCGATCAACATCCCATTCTGTCCCGATAATTTCAACCTATGAGACGGGTCTGGATCTTAAAAAAAAATCTCCGAACTGTGAGAAGGGACTGGAGATTTGTAATCCTCATCCCGTCCCGTCCCATGAGTACCCCTAGCATTTAGTGGTTTATAGGTTTTATTTATAAATAAAATAACAAAAAATTATTTTTATTATTTTTTGAAATTTTCAAAGGTTATAACCATTGAAAATATAATTATTTTTAAATTTTTTTGAAATGTGAATACAATATTTAGGTATACTAATCATTATATTTATATATTATATAAATTCAATATAAACAATTTTATTGATAAATATTCTAATAATAATCAAAAAATAAATTAATAATCCATTAATAATAAGATAGATATTAATTAAAATATAATTATAAATCTTAAAATGATTCAGAAGCAAGGAAAAATATATTACTATATAATAATTTTTTGTTTTTGAATTTTTTTTTCTTTTAATAAGTTTATCTATATTTTTTTAATGAAAAATAATTTATATAAATTATATTTTTCTAACTCATAATTTATTTTGTATTTAATATTTATATATAAATAAACAAATAAATAATTAAAATGAATATTTAAATTATAATGAAAAAAAATGAGATTTATTCTTTATTATTTGAGGTATACCAGTTTAATTTAAATTATATCTGTCACACTAATAATAATTATTTTGTAATTAATATTTCAATAAAAATAAACTGATAAATAATTAAATTAAAAATATAAAATTATATTGAATAAAATTAAAATGAGATTTATCATTATTATTAATGTATACTAGTTTAATATTTTAAGTATTTAGAGGTTTTGTCGTTTATGACTTTAGCGATTTATGTTTTTAGGCATTTAGTGGTTTATTGGTTTAGTTTAAACAATGAAATAACAAAAAAATTATTTTTGATATTTTTCACATTTTCAAAGGTTATAACCTTTGACAATATAATAATTTTAAAATTTTTTAAAAATGTGAATACAATATTTAGTAATAATAATCTTTATAATTATATATAATATAAACAAAATATAAACAATTTTATTGATAGATATGATATCAATTATCAAAAAATAAATTAATATGTTATTATTATTATGATGGATATAAATTAAAATATAATTGCAAAACCTAAAATTATTCAAAATCCAAGTAAAATTTATTACTAAATAATAATTTTTGATTTTTAGTTTTTGCTTCTTTTATAAGCTTATATATTTTTTTGATTAAAAATAATTTTATTTAAATTATATATGTATCACTCATAATTTATTTTGTAATTAATATTTTAATAAATTATTTAAATTATATTGAAGGTTTACGGGCTTAAAGATTTAAGTATTTAGGAGCTTTTGTGTTTAGGAGTTTAGATGTTTAAGTGTTTAGGCATTTAGTGGGTTATAAGTATTATTTAAACAATGATATAGCAAAAAATTTAAATAAATGATATATCCTATGAAAATATAATAATTTTTGAATTTTTTTCAAATGTAAATATAATATTTATTTATAATAATCTTCATAATTATAATTAATTTAAATTCAATATAAATAATTATATTGCTAGATATTATAATTATGATCAAAAAATAAATTAATAAACTATTTTATAAAGAATAGTTATTATTTAAAATGTATTTGCAAAATCTAAATTTATTCAAATCAAAGTAAAATATATCACTAAATAATAATTTTTTTTAATGTTTTGCTTTTTTTATAACTTTATATTTTTGTTATTAAAAATAAATTATTTAAATTATATTTGTCTTACTCATAATTTATTTTGTAATTTATAGTACTATAATAATAAACTACTAAATAATTAAAAGTAATATTTAAAATTATAATGAATACAAATAAAATTCAGATTTATTAGTTATTATTGAGGATATATCGGTTTAATGGTTTAATTATTTAGGTGTTTTGTGGTTTAGGAGTTTAGTGATTTAATTGTTTAGACCTTTAGTGATTTATAGTTTTTTTAAAGAATAAAAAACAAAAAATTTAATTTTTTGAATTTTTTTAATTTTTGAAGGTTGTAACCTTTGAAAATATAATAATTTTTAATTTTTTTTAAATGTGAATATAATATTTAATTATAATAATCTTAATATTTATATATAATGTAAACTCAATATAAATAATTTTATTGATAGATATTATAATAATGATCAATAAATAAATTAATAAACTTGTATTTATAAGAATGATATAAATTAAAATATAATTGTAAAATCTAAAATGATTCAAAATCTAAATAAGATATATTATTAAATAATAATTTTTTATTTTAAAAATTTTGCCTCTTTTTATGAGCATTTTTTTGATGAAAAATAAATTATTTAAATTATATATGTCGCACTAATAATTTTTTTTGTAATTAATATTTCTATAAAAATAAACTGATAAATAATTAAAATGAATATTTAAAATTATAATGAATACTACTAAAACTGAGATTTATGATTTATTATTTAGACTATACTAATTTAATGTTTTAAGTATTTATGGGCTTCGAGGTTTTGGAATTTAGTCATTTTAGTAATTAGTCATTTAGTGGTTTATATTTTTATATAAAAAATAAAATAATAAAAAATTTATTTTTGTTATTTTTTCTCATTTTTGAAGGTTATAACCTTTGAAAATATAATAATTTTTAAATTTTTTTTTGAAAAGTGAATACAATATGAAGTTATAATAATCATAATAATTATATATAAATTCAATATAAACAATTTTATTGATATTTATTATAATAATGATCATAAAAAAATAATAACCAATTATTAATAATATAAATATTATTTAAAATATATTTGTAAAACCTAAAATGACTCAAAATCAAAGTGAAATATTATACTAAATATTAATTTTAAATTTTTAAATTTTTGTATACATTTATAAGCCTATATATTTTTTGATGAAAAATAAATTATTTAAATTATATTTGTCTCACTAATAATTTATTTTTAAATTTATATTTCTATAAAATTAAACTAATAAATGATTAAAATGTATATTTAAAATTTAATGAATACTAATAAAAATGAGATTTATTATTTATTATTTTGGGTATAACTATTTAATTGTTTAACTTTTTTGTGGTTTTGGGGTTAAAAAGTTTATTGATTTATATGTTTAAACATTTTCGTGTTTATAGGTTTTATTTAATCAATGAAATAATTAAAAATTTATTTTTATGAATTTTCGTAATTTTCAAAGGTTAAGACCTTTAAAAATATAATTATTTTTTAATAGTTCTAAAATATGAATACAATACTTAGTTATAATAATCTTAATAATTATATTTGTTGAAGTTTCAATATAAAAAATTTATTAATATATATTATAATAATGATAAAAAAATAAATTAATAAACTATTATTAAAAAGATAGATATTAATTAAAATAAATTAATAATAAACTATTAGTACAAACTAGCCCCATGGTGGTTTGAGCAGGGCAAGAAGTATGGGCTCTCTTTCAATCAATAATCAAAAAGTTTATTTTATTGGCATGTCTAAGCCTTTTTTGTATATCTTCATGGATATGAAAAGTAGCATTTCTTTCTTTTTATATAAAATGAGTTATGTATACAACCTCACAATACCCAAAAAGGTGTAAATGAATCATATTCAAATGTATAAAAGGTTTTAATCATTGCTCAAAATATTAGTCTTGCATATTGACACTTGAGGTCACAAATCAAAGGAAAAAGCCATAGTGATATTTCCAATCCCAAGAATTTTAGCTATAGAAAGTTATAAAGAGTCGTACTCGAGCTTTAACTATTTCTAGGGTCATGACTTTTGCTCTTGAGGAATGTCCAAAGTTACAATCATTCCTAGTGCAATGACTTTGCAATATAAAGATAAAATGCACAAGCTATGGTCGTATCCAATACTGTGACCCAGTATTATAGTGATTAAATATGTATTCATGATCATTCTTAGTGCCATAAATATCTGTTCAACAGAGAGACACAAGTTATGGCATATTCTCATCGATCTGATTTTGCGTTTTAGAGACAAAAAATACAATCATGACCATTGCTAATGCTACAATAATCTAAAGCAAGAAAGAGACTAAATCCATAACTCACCCCGTGAGTCATGACTTTGTGTTACATATACAAAAAGATAAATCTGTGACATTCCTAAAAGTTGTGAATTTCAATTTAAATTTAACACTTAGTCATTTGATTATAAAAGTGCAAAACATGAGATTTAGGATTTAGGGTTTATGGGTTAGGGTATAGTTTATGGTTTAAGATTTAGGATTTAAAGTTTAGGGTTTATGGTTTTTTTTGTATTTTTTTTGCAAAATACACACTTTATTTATCATTTAGGCACATAACTTACAAGAGACTAAAAAGCTGACTAATTTAGGCCAGCCCACCAAATCCTATGCACATTAATGATTCTATGCATAAAATACATAAAAAAACATAATGCCTAATAATTCAAAGCGTACGAATACAACTAAAATCACCTGGAATTCCCAGACATTAGAGTTGGCATTGAGTCATTATGCGCACTGCGTCCTTTCCATTCGGATTTGTCCAAGCCTTTTGGAGGAACCTGAATGATGCACCATATTAAAACTATGCAAATATAAGATTGTGCATGTGTGTTACATGCAGCATCAAGCGTTTGCCTATGTCATTCCTATGCAATGGAATACATGTAAAACTGAATACCCATAAATCCACAAGTCCATATATACGGCACTTTGTCAATTCATTCTCACCTCTGAATTCCACATTCTTTTGCTCCAATGATCCACAAAAGAGTATCTCTTGGGTTAGAATGCTTCCTCCTCGAGCTCCAAGAAGTGGTTGTATGTTGCACCGACAAAATATCAAAAAATATGCATGCATCGGTGTGCATGTGTGATGAGGTCCATCTCATAGTCTATTTATCTACGCGTACAACCAAGCTAGAATACAAGTGAAATTACAAAATGCTATAAAGATGAGTCTTCTGCTCCCGGGAGTCTAGCATCGCCTAATGTGTATTTACAAAATGCATTAGTGGGCCCCACTTAGAGATACTCATGGGTCCACTTGCCCTCATTGCATGCTACATAGAGAACAGACAAGATTGTGTGTGTGAGTATGTCATGATCCATCTCTACAAGTACATGGTGCATATAAAGTCCAAAATACAAATAAGACTACAAACATAAACTACAAGTTTGAATCTTTCGCTCCCGTGTGGCTGGTCTGGACTCCATTGCTTACATGCCCTGCTTGGTGATGCTTCAGATTTTGCTGGCTCTCCAATTAATCATGGATTACCTGCTACTCCTGTTGGGTGATGGTTGGGTGGCCCTCTATGCTGTCTGATAGGGCTAGTGGCACCCACTCCTAGCAACTCCTAAGTTTACTCCCGACCACTTTGCTCGGTCTCGTCAGTTGTGTGAATGTTATCATCCCCGCTTGCTAGTGGGGCCCTCTACACACTGGAGGCCCATACTTCTGGCTGCTTCCAGGACTTGCTGGCCCCTCTAAATGCTACACCATAAGGGATAAGAATATGTGCACGTGTGTACTGTGGTCCGTCGCTATTTGTGTGTGGTGCAGCAGTACCAGGGTTTAGGAGTTTAGTAATTTAAGTATTTAGGTATTTTGTGGTTTATAGGTTTTATTTAAATAATTAAATAACAAAAAAATTATTTTTATGATTATTTCTCATTTTCAAGGTTATAACCATTAAAAATATTATAATTTTTAATTTTTTTTCAAATGTTAATACAATATTTAATTATAATAATCATAAAAATTAAATATCTTGTAAATTCAATATAAATAATTTTATTGATCGATATTATAATACTGATCATAAAATAGATTAATAAACTATTATTAATAAGATAGATATTAATTAAAATATATTTGCAATACCTAAAACGATTCAAAATCAAAGTAAAATATATTACTAAATAATAATTTTTTATTTTTAAATTTTTGATTCTTTTTATAAGCTTATAAATTTTTTTGATGAAGGTAAATTATTTAAATTATATTTGTCTCATTCATAATTTTATATTGCAATTAATATTTCTATAAAAATAAACTAATAAATAATTAAAATGAATATTGAAATTATAATGAATACAAATAAAAATGAGATTTATGATTAATTATTTGAGGTATACCGGTTTAATGGTTTAAGTATTTAGGAATTTAGGAGTTTAGTGATTTAAGTGTTTAGGCATTTAGTAGTTTATATGTTTTATTTAAATAATGAAATAACAAAAAAATTATTTTTCTAATTTTTTATCAATTTTGAAGGTTATAACCTTTATAAATATAATAATTTTTAAATTTTTTTCAAATGTGAATACAATATTTAGTTATTATAACTTAATAAGTATATATCATGTAAATTAAAAATAAACAATTTTATTGATAAATATTAATAAACTAAATATAAATATAAATATAATAATGATCAAAAAATAAATTAATAAACTATTATTTATTGATAGATATTTATGTATTATTTATAAATACTTATACCTTTAAAGATGGTTTAAATGTTTAAGTATTTAAGGGTTTTGAGGTTTAGGAGTTTAATGATTTAAGCGTTTAGGCATTTAGTAGTTTATAAAATAGAAAAAATTTATTTTTGTGATTCTCATTTTCAAAGATTATAACCTTTATAAATATAATAATTTTTAAATTATTTTCAAATGTAAATATAATATTTAGTTATAATAATCTTTATAATTATATATCATGTAAATTCAATATAAACAATTTTATTGATAAATATTCTAATAATTATCAAAAAATAAATTAATAATCGATTATTAATAAGATAGATATCAATTAAAATATAATTACAAAACCTAAAATGATTCAGAAGCAAAGCAAAATATATTACTATATAATAATTTTTTGTTTTGAAAATTTTTTTTCTTTTAAAAAGTTTATCTATAATTTTTTGATGAAAAATAATTTAAATAAATTATTTTTGTCTAGCTCAATTTATTTTGTATTTAATATTTATATATAAATAAACAAATAAATAATTAAAATGAATATTTAAAAATATAATGAAAAAAAATGAGATTTATTATTTATTATTTAGGGATACTATTTTAATTTAAATTTGATCTGTCTCACTAATAATTAATTTGTAATTAATATTTCTACAAAAATAAACTGATAAATAATTAAAATAAAAATTTGAAATTATACAGAATAAAATTTAAAATGAGATTTATGATTTATTATTATTGTATACCAGTTTAATGGTTTAAGTATTAAGAGGTTTTTTCATTTAGGATTTAGTGATTTATGTTTTTAGGCTTTTAGTGGTTTATACATTTTATTTAAAAAAATAAAATATCAAAAATATTTTGCTATAATTTTTTCTCATTTTCATAGGTTATAACCTTTGAAAATATAATAATATTTAAAATTTTTTGAAATGTGAATACAATACTTAGTTATAATAATATTAATAATTATATATCATATAAATTCAATAAACAATTTTATTTATATATATTATAATAATGATCAAAATTAAATTTATAAACTATTGATATTAAGATAGATATTAATTAAAAATTAATTACAAAACCCAAAATGATTCTAAATTATAGTAAAATATATTTCAGGTTTACAATTTTTAATTTTTAAATTTTTACTTCTTTTATAAGCATATATATTTTTTAAATTATATTTGTCGTACTCATAATTTATTTTGTAATAAATATTTCTATAAAAATAAACTATAAATAATTAAAATGAATATTTAAAATTATAATAAATAGAATTAAAAATTAGATTTAATAGTCATTAAGTAGTATATAACAGTTTAATGGTTTATATATTTTGGCATTAAGGGATTTAGGAGTTTATTGTTTTAACTGTGTATGCATTTAGTGGTTTATAGGTGTTAATTAAAAAAAATCAAAAAATTTATTTTTTTTAGTTTTTGATATTTACAAAGGTTATAACCTTTGAAAATATAATAATTTTAAATTTTTTTCAAAAGTGAATACTATATTTAGTAATAATAATCATTATATGTAGATATCATATAAATTCAATATAAATATTTTTATTGATAAATATTCTAATAATGATCAATGAATAAATTAATAATCTTTTATTAATAAGATAGATATCAATTTAAATATAATTACAAAACCTAAAATGATTAAGAAATAAAGCAAAATATATTACTATATAATAATTTTTTGCTTTGAATTTTTTTTCTTTTAAAAAGTTTATTATTATTTTTTTAGATGAAAAATAATTACATAAATTATATTTGTATAATTTAATTTATTCTGTAATTAATAATTATATAAAAATAAATGAATAAATAATTAAAATGAATATTTTAAATTATTATGAAAAAAATAAAATAGAGATTTATTATTTATTATTTATTATTTAGGGTATACTGGTTTAAAATGATTATCAATATAGGGTTTTCGAGATTTAGGAGTTATTGATTTAAGTATTTAGGCATTTAGTGGTTTATTTGATTTATTTAAACAATGAAATAACAAAAAAATTATTTTTGTTATTTTTTCACATTTTCAAAGGTTATAACATTAGAAAATATAATAATTTTAAAATTTTTTTAAAATGTGAATAAAATATTTAGTAATATTAATCATTATAATTATATATAATATAAACTAAATATAAACAATTTTATTGATAGATATGATATCAATTATCAAAAAATAAATTAATAAACTATTATTAATATGATAGATATAAATTAAAACATAATTACAAAACCTAAATTGATTAAAAATCCTAGTAAAATTTATTACTAAATAATAATTTTTTGTTTTTAAATTATTACTTCTTTTTATAAGATTATATTTTTTTATTAAAAGTAAATTATTAATATTATATTTGTCTGACTAATTATTTCTTTTATAATTAATATTTATATAAAAAATAAACTAATAAATATTTAAAATGAATATTTAAAATTATAATGAATACGAATTAAAATGAGATTAAAGATTTATTTTTGCTGTATATGTAATTTATTTTTTGATAATTTGTTTGTATAACCAAATATTTTTTTCTTTTTTAATATTTTCATGTAAGTGCAGGAAAGGAAATATTAAAAGCTCGGAAATGTAGCAGTAGCACAATAACGGAGGTCTTGCTGATCGGACAGCGGGTCGAAATTAGAGTAGAGCCCGACCCGTCTCATGATCCGACCCACTCCGGTTAAATGAACCGAGAGAAATTTTAATATAAAATGTTTTGTAATTTTATTTTCGGGTGGCTATTTTTGGACCCGTGGAACTATTCATCATCTCTCTCTCTTCTCTCTGTGTGATTTATCGCGACTATTCTGTGTGCTACATACTGTAAGACATTTTTGTTGCTTTAATCTGTAATGCATAAGCATTTTCTGGTGGATTTAGCTAGTTGTACTGAGCGACTAGCGAACCACTTTATTTTCGGTGTTTATTTCTCGTTTTTTGATTCTATCATGGATAGTTGCTGAATTGGGATAAATATATTGCTTGTTTTCTGTTTTTTTTGTGTTTCTGTATCTCAATCTCACTACCATGGAAGCATAATTTCCCAACAATTATATATGGTATACCGGTTTAATGAATCGATTATTTAGGGATTTTGTCGTTTAGGAGTTTAGCAATTTATGTTTTTAGGCATTTAGTGATATATAGGTTTTATTTATATAATTAAAATAAGAATTTTTTTTTGATTTTTTTTAGATTTTCAAATGTTATAACCTTTAAAAATAAAATAATTTTTAAAATCTTTTGAAATGTGAATACCATGTATAATTATATTAATCTTATTAATTATATATCATATAAATTCAATATAAATAATTTTAATGATAGATATTATAATAATGATCAAAAATTAAATTAATAAACTATTATTAATAATATAAATATTAATTAAAACATATTTACATAACACAAAATGATTCAAAATCAAATAAAAATATATTACTAAATAATAATATTTAATTTTTAAATTTTTCCATCTTATTATAATCTTATATTTTTTTATGATTAAAAATAAATTATTTAAATAATATCTGTCACACTCGAAATTTATTTTATTATTAATTTTTCTAAAAATTAAAATATAAATAATTAAAATGAATATTTAAAATTATAATAAATAGAAATAAAAATATTTATTATTTATTAAGTAGTATACAGCTGTTATAAGGTTTATGTATTTAGGGGTTTCGGGTTTTATAAGCTACTGATTTAAGTAAGTAAGCATTTAGTGGTCTATATGTTTTATCTAAAAAAGAAATAACAAAAAATATATTTTTGTATTCTTTTCTCATTTTTTAAGATTAAAATCTTTGAAAATATAATAATTTTTAAATTTTTTTCAAAAGTGAATACAATATTTATTTATAATAATCATAATAATTATATATCATATAAATTCAATATAAACAATTTTATTGATAGATATACTAATAATTACCAAAAAATAAATTAAAAATCTATTATGAATAAGATTGATATTACTTAAAATATAATATCAAAACCTAAAATGATTCAAAAGCAAAGCAAAATATATTACTTAATAATAATTATGTGTTTTTTAATTTTTATTCTTTTTGTAAGCTTATCTATTTTTTGATGAAAAATAATTTTTATAAATTATATTTTTAACTCATAATTTATTTTATAATTAATATATATATATAAATAAAAAACTAAACTATCAAAATGAAATTTATAAATTAAAATGAAAACAAATAAAAATGAGATTTATTAATTATTATTTAGGGGATACCCGTTTAAATGATTATATATATATATGGGTATCAGGATTTTATAGTTTAGTGATTTAAGTATTTAGGCATTTAGTGATTTATAGGTTTTATTTAAACAAAGAAATAATAAAAAAAATATTTTTTTTCTTAATTCACATGTTCAAAGGTTATAATCTTTGAAAATATATTAATTTTAAATTTTTTTTCAAAATTTAGAAGTTATTGATTTAAGTATTTAGGCATTTAATGGTTTATAGCTTTTATTTAAACAATGAAATAACAAAAAATTTATTTTTGATATTTTTTCAAATTTTCAAATGTCATAACATTTGAAAATATAATAATTTTAAAATTTTTAAAAAATGTGAATACAATATTTAGTAATAATAATTATTATAACTATATATAATATAAAATAAATATAAACAATATTATTGATAAATATTATATCAATTATAAAAAAATAAATTAATAAACTATTATTAATATGATAGATATAAATTAAAATATAATTAAAAAACCTAAAATCATTCAAAATCAAAGTAAAATTTATTAATAAATAATACTTTTTTTTCTAATTTTTGCATCATTTTATAAGCTTATATATTTTTTTGATGAAAATATATTATTAAAATTATATTTGTCACTCATAATTTTTTTGTAATTAATATTTCTATAAATTATTTAAATTATATTTAAGGTTTACGAGTTTAAAGGTTTAGGTATTTAGGGGCTTCGGGGTTTAGGAGTTTAGTGATTTATGTATTTAGGCATTTAATGGTTTATAAGTTTTATTTAAACAATGTTATAACAAAAAATTTATTTTTGTTATTTTCTCTTTTTTGAAGGTTATAACCTTTGAAAATATAATAATTTTTAATTTTTTTTAAATGTTAATATAATATTTAGTTATAATATTCTTAATAATTATATATAATGTAAACTCAATATAAATATTTTTATTAATAAACATTATAATAATGATCAATAAAAAATTAATAAACTATTATTAATAAGAATGATATAAATTAAAATATAATTACAAAAACTAAAATGATTCAAAATCAAAATAAAATATATTACAAAATAATAAATTTTTGTTGTTAAAATTTTGCCTCTTTTTATAAGCATATATATTTTTTTGATAAAGAATAAATTATTTAAAATAGATCTGTCTCACTAATAATTTATTTTGTAATTAATATTTCTATAAAAATAAAATGATAAATAATTAAAATAAAAATTTAAAAGTATACTTAATAAAAATTAAAATGAGATTTATGATTTATTATTAATTTATACCAATTTAATAGTTTAAGTATTTAAAAGTTATGTCATTTAGGAGTTTAGCAATTTATGTTTTTAGGCATTTAGTGGTTTATAGGTTTTATTAAAACAATAAAATGACAAAAAAAATTGTAATTTTTTCTCATTTTCATTTGTTATAAGCTTTGAAAATATAATAATATTTAAAATTTTTTGAAATGTGAATACAATATTTAGTTATAATAATTTTAATAATTATTTATCATGAAACTTTAATATAAATAATTTTATTGATAGATATTATAATAATGATCAAAAATTTAATTAATAAACTATTAATAATAAGATAGATATTAATTAAAAAATTTTTACAAAACCCAAATTGATTCAAAATTAAAGTAAAATATATTACGGGATAATAATTTTTAATTTTTAAATTTTTACTTCTTTTAAAAGCATATATATATTCTTAGATTAAAAATAAATTATTTAAATTATATGTGTCGCACTCATAATTTATTTTGTAATAAAAATTTATATAAAAATAAACTAATAAATAATTAAAATGAATATTTAAAATAATAATAAATTGAAATAAAAATTTAATTTATTAATTATTAAGTTGTATATAGTAGTTTAATGGTTTATGTATTTAGGCATTATAGGGTTTAAGAGTTTACTGATATAACTGTGTATGCATTTAGTGGTTTATAAGTTTTATTTAAAAATTAAATAAAATAAAATTTATTTTTATTATCTTTTCATATTTTCAAAGGTTATAACATTTGAAAATATAATAATTTTTAAATTTTTTTTAAAAGTGAATTCAATATTTAGTTATAATAATCATTATATTTATATATCATATAAATTCAAAAAAAAACAATTTTATTGATAAATATTCTATAAATGATCACAAAATAAATTAATAAACAATTATTAATATGATAGCTATCATTTAAAATATATTTACAAAATCTAAAATGATTCAGAAGGAGAGCAAAATATATTACTATATAATAAATTTTAGTTTTAAATTTTTTATTCTTTTTATAAGTTTATCTATATTTTTCGATGAAAAATAATTTATATAAATTATATTTGTCTAACTAATAATTTATTTTGAAAGTAATATTAATATAAAAATAAACGAATAAATAATTAAAATGAATATTTAAAATTATAATGAAAAAAGTAATATTGAGATTTATTATTTATTATTTAGGGTTACCGGTTTAAAAGGATTATTATTTATTATTTAGGGTTTTAGAGATTTAGGAGTTATTGAATTAAGTGTTTAGGCATTTAGTGGTTTATAGGTTTTATTTAAACAATGAAATTTGAAAAAAAATATTTTTTATTATTTTTTCACAATTTCAAAGGTTATAAACTTTGAAAATATAATAATTTTAAAATTTTTTCAAAAGTGAATTCAATATTTAGTTATAATAATCATTATATTTAAATATCATATAAATTCAATATAAACAATTTTATTGATAAATATTTTAATAATGATCAAAAAATAAATTAATAATCTATTATTAATAAGATAGATATCAATTAAAATATAATTACAAAACCAATAATGATTCATAAGCAAAACAAATTATATTATTATATAATACTTTTTTGTTTTTTATTTTTTTTTATTTTAATAAGTTTATCTATATTTTTTTGATGAAAAATAATTTATATAAATTATAATTGTCTAACTCATAATTTATTTTATAATTAATATTTATATATAAATAAACAAATAAATAATTAAAATGAATATTTAAAATTATAATTAAAAAATAAAAATGAGATTTATTGTTTATTATTTAGGATATATCTGATTAAAAAAATTATGTATTTAAGATTTTCGAGATTTAGAAGTTATTCATTTAAGTATTTAGGCATTTAGTCGTTTATAAGGTTTTATTTAAATAATGAAATAACAAATAAATTATTTTTGATTTTTTTTCAAATTTTCAAAGATCATAACCTTTGAAAATATAAAAATATTACAATTTTTTAAAAATGTGAATACAATATTTAGTAATAATGTTTATTATAACAATATATAATATAAATAAAATATAAACAATTTTATTGTTAGATATTATATCAATTAGCAAAAAATAAATTAAAAAACTATTATTAATATGATAGATATAAATTAAAATTTAATTACAAAATATAATATGATTAAAATTAAAACTAAATTTATTACTAAAAAATAATTATTGTATTTTAGTTTTTGGCTCATTTAATAAAATTATTTATTTTTTTGATAAAAAATAAATTATGTAAATTATATTTGTATCACTCATAATTTATTTTGTAATTAATATTTCAATAAATTATTTAAATTATATTTAAGGTTTACAAGTTTAAAGGTTTAAGTATTTACGGGCTTCAGGGTTTAAAAGTTTACATATTTATGTGGTTAGGTATTTAATAGTTTATAAGTTTTATTTAAACAATGCAATAACATAAAATTTTTTTTTTGTTATTTTTTTTCATTTTTTAAGGTTATAACCTTTGAAAATATAACAATTTTAATTTTTTTTAAATTGAATATTATATTTAGTTTTGATAATTTTAATAATTATATATCATATAAATTCAATATAAAGAATTATATTGATAGATATTATATTAATGATCAAAAAATAAATTAATAAACTATTATAAATAAGATAGAAATTATTTAAAATTTATTTGCAAAACCTAAATTTATTTAAAATCAAAGTAAAATAGATTACTAAATAATAATGTTTTTGATGTATTGCGTCTTTTTATAAGTTTATATTTTTTGTTGTTAAAAGTATATTATTTAAATTATATTTGTCTTATCATAATTTATTTTGTAATAAATATTTCTATAAAAATAAACTAATAAATAATTAAATGAATATTTAAAATTATAATCAATAGAAATAAAAATTAGATTTATTAATTATTATGTATTATATAATGGTTTAATGATTTATGTATTTAGGTATTACGGGGTTTAGGAGTATACTGATTTAAATGTGTATGCATTTAGAGGTTTATAGGTTTTATTTAAAAAATAAAATATCAAAAAATTTATTTTTATTATTTTTTGATATTTTCCAAGAATATAACCTTTGAAAATATAATAATTTTTAAATTTTTTTCAAAAGTGATTTAATATTTGTTATAATAATCATTATATTTATATATCATATAAATTTAATATAAACAATTTTAGTGATTAATATTCTAATAATGATCAAAAAATAAATTAATAATCTATTATTAATAATATAGATATCAATTAAAATATAATTAGAAAACATAAAATGATTCATAAGCAAACCAAAATATATTACTATATAATAATTTTTTGTTTTGTAATTTTTTTTTATTTCAAAAAGTTTATCTTTATTTTTTTGATTAAAAATAAATTAGATAAATTATATTTGTCTAAATCATAATTTATTTTTCAATTAATATTTATATAAAAATAAACTATTAAATAATTAAAATGAATATTTAAAATTATAATGAAAAAAAATGAGATTTATTATTTATTATTTAGGGTATATCGGTCTAATTTAAATTATATCTGTCTCACTAATAATTTATTTTGTAATTAATATTTATATAAAAATAAACTGATAAATAATTAAAATAAAAATTTAAAAAAATACTGAATAAAAATTAAAATGAGATTTATGATTTATTATGAATATATACCAATTTAATAGTTTAAGTATTTATAGATTTTGTCGTATAGGTGTTTAGCGATTCATATTTTTAGGCATTTAGTGGTTAATAAGTTTTATATAAACAATAAAATAACAAAAAAAAATTTGTAATTTTTTTTGTTTTCATAGGTTATAACCTCTGAAAATATAATAATATTTAAAATTTTTTGAAATGTGAATACAATATTTAGTTATAATAATTTAATAATTATATATCATATAAATTCAATATAAACAATTTTATTTATAGATATTATAATAATGATAAAAATTAAATTATTAAACTATTAATAATAAGATACATATTAATTAAAAAATATTTACAAAACCCAAATTGATTCAAAATTAAAGTAAAATATTTTACTGGATAATAATTTTTAATTTTTAAATTTTTACTTCTTTTATAAGCATATATATTTTTTGATTAAAAATAAATTAATTAAATTATATTTGTCGCACTCATAATTTATTTTGTAATAAAAATTTATATAAAAATAAACTAATAAATAATTAAAATGAATATTTAAAATTACAATAAATTGAAATAAAAATTAGATTTCTTAATTATTAAGTAGTATTTAGCGGTTTAATGGTTTATATCTTTAGGCATTACAGGGTTTAGGAGTTTACTGATTTAACTTTATATGCATTTAGTAGGGCTTCTCACGGGACTCGGAGATTCACGACCCGACACGAAGTCTTGTCCCGAAATAATCGGGACTGAGAAAAATCCGTTGACTTTGACTTTTCCCATCCTGTTCTGTCATGTATTTTTTCTTTTGGGACGGTTTTGCATTTTAAGCAATATCCATCCCGAGAATGGTCCCGTCCTAAAAAACCGATACTAGAACCAGGAATATATATAATTATATATATATAACATGAAGATGCCACCAATTCTGCTACTACCCATCCAATTCCGACGCACCTATTGTTGTTCCGACGAGTTCTAGGCCACCTCACACCGTTCCAGCCGTGTTTAGTTAGGTCAAGCCCTTGTCCGTCATACTTCTGGTTGCCTCCACCGTGTCTCAGATGCCACCAGACTTTTGGTTTATTTTTCTGACGAGAATTGAGTGATTAATTATTATTATTATGTGTCTCAGTCAGTTTTGTTGAGTATTGGTTGTGGTGTTGTGGTCGGGCCAAATGGGTGGGCTGAATGTGTTACAGTCAGTTTTTAGAGCTTTCTTGTTTGAAATATTTATATGTATTCATGCTTAACATATCATATTAATTAATGGCAATGCAGATGGCACAATCTAGTGGTAAACGAAAAATACAATAAATTGAAGATGATCACATATCAAATGATCAAAGTAATGGTAAATCCGATCATCATCCTTTCATGAACCCTTCTATTATTATAGAAAGTTCTTCAATTCCAATTGTAATAGAAAGTCAAGGCACATCTGAACCTCAAGCTCATAAAAAGTAAAAGTCTGCTATTTGGCAAATATATGAGATATTAGTTGACTCAGAGGGAAATGAAACTGGTAGGGCAGCTTGCTATTTAGTGTAGGAAAGAATATTTGGCAAAATTTGATCAAGGTACTTCTGGGTTTATGGAAATACCTGATATAGACTTGTAGGAAATTTCCACACAAAAAAGAATTAATAGAAGCTCACAAAGGTAAAGACAAGTCACAATCTTTGTTGATTTTCACTAAATGTACTAGTTCAGAGGATAACAAATTAACTTGTTTGCAATTTGATCAACAGCTAGTTAGGGAGGCTTTGGTGAAAATGATTATAAAAGATGAATTGCCTTTATCTTTTGTTGAAAGTGATGAGTTCAAGGAGTTTTGTGATGTTAGTGTGCCTCAATTTAAAATTCCATCTAGGCACTCTACACATAGGGATTGTTTTTCTTTATTAGTGAAGGAAAAGAAGAAATTATTTGATAGCATATCATCACATTGTTGTAGAGTTTCATTGACTACCGACATTTGGACTAGCATTCAAAATTTGTCTTATATATGTTTGACTGTTAATTTAATTGATTCTCAATGGAATATGCATAAAAGGCTTTTGTACTTTTGTGTAATTAAAATTCATTATAGAGTTAATATTAGAAATGCTATTGAGTTTTGAATGAATGAATGGGGTTTGAGAAAGTTGATGTGCATTACTGTTGACAATGCATCAAATAATAATGTTGCTGTTGAACAATTGAAAAAAAGGCTTGTGAAGAAAAGTGTTGTACCATTGAGAGGCGAGCATTTCACATGAGATGTTCTCATATCCTAAACATAATTTTCAGAGATTGCATTGCAGTAGTTGAGGGTGCTATTCAAAAAATTAGAGGTGTGGTGAAATAAGTGAGGAACAGTCCTAAAAGATTAGATATGTTTAAGTAATGTGTTGAATAAGCAAACTTGACGTATGGATCTTCATTGAAATTAGATTGTCCTAAAAGATGGAATTCAACTTATTTGATGCTACAAACTGATATAAAATATCAAAAAGAATTTGATAAGTTGGAGGACAAAGACAAAAGGTTTTTGAATGAGTTTAGTTCAGACGTTCCAACTGAGAGAGCCTGAACTAATGACAAAATGTTGGCTTGTTTCTTGAAAACTTGTTATGAGGTAACTTATAAATTTTCTGGCTCATAATATTCTACCTCTAGTGTTTATTTTCCTGAGATTATTCGAATTTTGAAAAAAATTGAGCTTTGTGAATATAATAGAGATACATTGGTGTCTGAAATGGATATGAAAATGAGGCATAAATTCAACAAATATTGGGGTTATCTTCAGTCAACAAATATTATGCTTTTTGTAGGGGTAGTGTTGGATCCTAGATATAAGCTAAAATATCTCAAGGTTAAGTACATTTAGCATTATGGAGAGGAATTGTCTAAAAATTTGGTGAAAAGGGTATAAATGTTTTAAATGAGATGATGGATGATTATAAAGATTTAAATAAAGATGAATCAAAAGAAGATGATTTCTCTTCTACTGTTTTGAAAAAAATGATGATTTCTTTGATGGTAGTGATACTTATGTTGATGATTTTTTTTGATGAATTGGAGAAAGAATAGAAGTTGCAGCTTTGGAAGAGTAGGATAGGTACTTGGAGGACAAACTTGAAAAAAATAGAATTGATTTTGATCTTCTAAACTAGTGGAAGGTAAATGAGGTTAGGTATCCTTCTTTGGAAAGTGTAGCAAGGGATGTATTTGCTATCCAAGCATCTACTATGGCCTACGAATCTACATTTAGCACTGGGGAAAGAACTTTAGATAAATTTAGGAGTTCTTTAACACCTTTTATAGCTGAAGTTCTCATATGTCTACAAGATTGGTTTAGAAGCTCAAACAAACCTATTGAAATTGAAGAATTAGTTCAAGACATTGATGATAATGAATCAGGTTAGTATACAAATCTGGTAAATTATAATTTCACTTTTACTTATTTTATTCATTCAATTTAATAAAAATATGGTTTAATTATAATTTTTAGAGGGGTCACAAGATCCAAATATTCTTCCAACTATAGTTGGCCAACTAAATTTGGAATGAATGTATTAAATTTATAAGGTAATATTTTGTTTTTTTATTACTCTTTCATCTTAGAAATTTATGTCTACATAATTAACACATTTTCATCTTTGGTTGTCCTTCTACAGTGGAGGAAGAAAAGGGAGGAATTGTAGAAGAGATAATTAATTGGGTTTGGATTTTCGTTGCTGTTCCGGGACGAACCTTGGAAATGATTATTATCATGGTTGTTATTAGTTGTATTTTTTTGTTATATTAAGCTGCCTAATTTTAGCAATTACTTAAGTAGTAATTGATGTTACCAATCTTTGTAGTCATCTTTAGCTATTCCTTCATATTTTAAGTAATTGTTTAAAAAATGTAATATTGCTATTATGTTTAACTTTCACTCGGCTGAACAAAGCCAACTTGTGAAAAAACAAAGAACCAAATTAAGCACACAACTCGGTCCCGTTCTATTTAACATTTCTATCGTTTTCTGCACATCAAAGCTTTTGACAAGGTAATGGAACTCATTTGTGGTATTCAGCCTATTTGACAAAACAAAAATGGCCCAATTTGAGTTCGAAAGAAACATAAGTAAGGAATGATAAATGGTACAACAAAAGGTTACGACATGAACTAACTTGACCAATTTGAAGAAAATAAATTGAAAAAAATGTCTGAACTCCATTACATCCCGGAACCGTTTTATCCTACCCAAAATCCTTGATTTCCGTCCTGTCCCGTCCCGATATTTTCAACCTATGGGACTGGTCTGGATCTTCAAAAAAAAATCTCCGAACTATGGGAAGGCACTGGAGATTTGTAATACCCATCCCGTCCTATCCCATGAGCACCCCTAGCATTGAGTGGTTTATAGGTTTTAGTTAAAAAATAAAATAACAAAAATTTTATTTTTATTATTTTTTGATATTTTCAAAGGTTATAACCTTTGAAAATATCATAATTTTTAAATTTTTTTGAAATGTGAATACAATATTTAGTTATACTAATCATTATATTTATATATAATATAAATTCAATATAAACAATTTTATTGATAAATATTCTAATAATAATCAAAAAATAAATTAATAATCCATTAATAATAAGATAGATATTAATTAAAATATAATTACAAAACTTAAAATGATTCATAAGCAACGAAAAATATATTACTATATAATAATTTTTTTGTTTTTGAATTTATTCTTCTTTTAATAAGTTTATCTATATTTTTTTAATGAAAAATAATTTATATAAATTATATTTGTCTAACTCATAATTTATTTTGTAATTAATATTTATATATAAATAAACAAATAAATAATTAAAATGAATATTTAAAATTATAATAAAAAAATGAGATTTATTATTTATTATTTATTATTTCGGAATACCACTTTAATTTAAATTAGATCCGTCTCACTAATAATATTTTTTGTAATTAATATTTTTATAAAAATAAACTGATAAATAATTAATATAAAAATTTAAAATTATACTGAATATAAATTAAAATGAGATTGAACATTTATTATTAATGTATACCAGTTTAATAGTTTAAGAATTTAGAGGTTTTGTCGTTAGGAGTTTAGCGATTTATGTTTTTAGGCTTTTAGTGGTTTATAGGTTTTATATAAAAAATTAAAATAACAAAAAAAATTTCAATAATTTTTTATCATTTTCATAGGTTATAACCTTTGAAAATATAATAATATTTACAATTTTTTGAAATGTAAATATAATAGATAATTTTAATAATATTAATAATTATATATCATATAAATTCAATATAAACAATTTTATTGATATATAATATAATAATGATCAAAAATTAAATTAATAAACTATTAATAGAAAGATAGATATTAATTAAAAAATATTTACAAAATCCAAATTGATTCAAAATTATAGTAAAATATATTACTGGATAATAATTATTATTTTTAAATTTCTACTTCTTTTATAAGCGTATATTTTTTTTATTAAAAATAAATTAATTAAATTATATTTGTCGCACTCATAATTTATTTTTTAATAAATATTTCAATAAAAATAAACTAATAAATAATTAAAATGAATACTTAAAATTATAATAAAAAGAAATAAAAATTAGATTTATTAATTATTAAGTAGTATATAGTAGTTTAATGGTTTGTGTATTTAGACATTACGGGGTTTAGGAGTTTACTGATTTAACTGTGTATGCATTTAGTGGTTTATAAGTTTTATTTAAGAAAAAAAATAAAAAAAATTATGTTTATTATTTTATGATATTTTCAAAGGTTATAACCTTTGAAAATATCATAATTTTTAAATTTTTTAAAAAGTGAATAAATATTTATTTATAAGAATCATAATAATTATATATCATATAATTTCAATATAAACAAATTTATTGATAAATATTCTAATAATTATCAAAAAATAAATTAAATATATATTATGAATAAGATTGATATTACTTAAAATATAATATCAGAACCTAAAATAATTCAAAAGCAAAGCAAAATATATTACTTAATAATAATTATTTATTTTTAAATTTTTATTCTTTTTATAAGCTTATCTATTTTGTGATGAAAAATAATTTTTATTAATTATATTTTTAACTCATAATTTATTTTATAATTAATATATATATATAAATAAAAATCTAAACAATCAAAATGAATTTTTTAAATTATAATGAAAACAAATAAAAATGAGATTTATTAATTATTATTTAGGGTATACCCGTTTAAACGATTATCTAGTTAGGGGTATCGGGATTTTTTAGTATAGTGATTTAAGTGTTTAGGCATTTAGTGATTTATAGGTTTTATTTAAACAATGAAATAATAAAAAATATATATATATTTTTGTTTTTTTACATGTTCAAAGGTTATAATCTTTGAAAATATAATAATTTTAAAAATTTTTTCAAAAGTGAATAGCATATTTAGTTATAATAATTATTAAATCTATATATCATATAAATATTTTTATTGATAAATATTCTAATAATGATCAAATAATAAATTAATAATCTATTATTAATAATTTAGATATCAATTAAAATATAATTACGAAACCTAAAATGATTCAGAAACAAAGTAAAATATATTACTATATAATAATTTTTTGTTTTTAATTTTTTTATTCTTTTAATAAGTTTATCTATATTTTTTTGTTGAAAAATAATTTATATAATTATATTTGTCTAACTTATAATTTATTTTGTAATTAATATTTATATAAAAATAAACAAATAAATAATTAAAATGAATATTTAAAATTATAATGAAAAAAATAAAAATAAGATTTATTATTTATTATTTAGGATATACCTGTTTAAAAAATTTATCTATTTAAAGTTTTCGAGATTTAAAAGTTATTAATTTAAGTATTTAGGCATTTAATGGTTTATAGCTTTTATTAAAACAATGAAATAACAAAAAATTTATTTTTGATATTTTTTCAAATTTTTAAATGTCATAACATTTGAAAATATAATAATTTTAAAATTTTTTAAAAATATATATACAATATTTAGTAATAATTATTATTATAACTTTATATAATATAAACTAATATAAATAATTTTATTGATAAAATTAATTTTAATTATTAAAAAATAAATTAATAAACATTTAATAATATGATAGATATAAATTAAAATATAATTAAAAAACCAAAAATGATTCAAAATCAAAGTAAAATTTATTACTAAATAAATTTTTTTTATGTTTTGCATCATTTTATTAGCTTATATTTTTTTGTTGAAAAATATATTATTTAAATAATATTTGTCACTCATAATTTATTTGTAATTAATATTTCTATAAATAAATTAAAATATATTTAAGGTTTACGAGTTTAAAGGTTTAGGTATTTAGGCACTTCGGGGTTTAAAAGTTTACATATTTATGTCTCTAGGCATTTAATGGTTTATAAGTTTTATTAAACAATGATATAACAAAAAATTTATTTTTGTTATTTTTATCATTTTTGAAGGTTATAACCTTAGAAAATATAACAATTTTTAAATTTTTTTTATATGTGATACTATATTTAGTAATGATAATCTTAATAATTATATATCATGTTAATTCAATATAAATAATTATATTGATAGATATTATATTAATGATCAAAAAATAAATTAATAAACTATTATTAAATATATAGATATTTTTTAAAATATATTTGCAAAACGTAAATTTATTCAAAATCAAAATAAAATATAGCAGAAAATTATAATTTTTTTGATGTTTTGCTTCTTTTTATAAGTTTATATTTTTTGTTATTAAAAGTAAATTATTTAAATTATATTTGCCTTACACATAATTTATTTTTAATTTATAATTCTATAAAAATAAACTAATAAAGAATTAAAATATATATTTAAAATTATAATGAATACAAATAAAATTGAGATTTATTATTTATTATTTATTATTCAAGATATAATAGTTTAATTGTTTAAGTATTTAGGTGTTTTTGGGTTTAGTGATTTAAGTGTTTAGGCCTTTAGTGATTTATAGTTTTTATTTAAAGAATAAAAAAATTAAAAATTAAATTTTTTGATTTTTTTTTATTTTTGAAGGTTATAACCCCTGCAAATATAATAAATTTTTAATTTTTTTTAAATGTTAATATAATATTTAGTTATAATATTCTTAATAATTATATATAATGTAAACTCAATATAAATAATTTTATTAATAGATATTATAATAATGATCAATATAAAATTAATAAATTATTATTAATAAGAAAGATATAAAATAAAATATAATTGCAAAAACTAAAATGATTCAAAATCAAAATAGAATATATTACAAAATAATAAATTTTTGTTTTTAAAATTTTGCCTCTTTTTATAAGCATATATATTTTTTTTAATAAAAAATAAATTATTTAAAATAGATCTGTCTTACTAATAATTTATTTTGTAATTAATATTTCTATGCAAATAAACTGATAATTAATTAAATTAAAATTTAAAATTACACTTAATAAAAATTAAAATGAGATTTATCATTTATCATTAATGTACACCAATTTAATATTTTAAGTATTTAGAAGTTTTGTCATTAAGGAGTTTAGCGATTTATGTTTTTAGGCATTTAGTGGTTTATAGGTTTTATTTCAACAATAAAATAACCAAAAAAAATTTGTAATTTTTTGTTATTTTCATAGGTTATAACCTTTGAAAATATAATAATAATTACAAGTTTTTGAAATGTGAATACAATATTTACTTATAATAATTTTAATAATTATATATCATATAAATTCAATATAAACAATTTTATTGATAGATATTATAATAATGATCAAAAATTAAATTAATAAACTATTAATAATAATATAAATATTAATTAAAAAATATTTACAAAACCCAAATTGATTCAAAATTAAAGTAACAAATATTACTGCATAATAATTTTTAATTTTTAAAATTTTACTTCTTTTATCAGCGTATATATTTTTTTGATTAAAAATAAATTATTTAAATTATATTTGCACACTCATAATTTATTTTATAATAAATAATTCTATAAAAATAAACTAATAAATAATTAAATTGAATATTTAAAATTATAATAAATAGAAATAAAATTAGATTTATTAATTATTATGTATTATATAACGGTTTAATGGTTTATGTATTATGGTATTATGGGGTTTAAAAGTTTACTGATTTAATTGCAGATGCATTTAGTGATTTATTGGTTTTATTTAAAAAAATAAAATAACAAAAAAGTTTTCTATAATTTTTTATCATTTTCATAGGTTATAACATTTGAAAATATAATAATATTTAAAATTTTTTGAAATTTCAATATAATATTTTGTTATAATAATATTAATAATTATATATCATATAAATTTAATATAAATAATTTTATTGATAGATATTATAATAATGATCAAAAATTAAATTTATAAAATATTAATATTAAGATAGATATTAATTAAAAAATTTTTACAAAACCCAAATTGATTCTAAATTAAAGTATCTTATATTACTTGATAATAATTTTTAATTTTTAAATTTATACTTCTTTTATAAGCATATATTTTTATTAGATAAATAATATATTATTTAAATTATATTTATCCCACTCATAATTTATTTTGTAATAAATATTTCTAAATAAATACACTAATAAATAATTAAAATGAATATTTAAAAATATAATTAATAGCAATAAAAAATAGATTTATTAATTATTAAGTAGTATTTAGAGGTTTAATGGTTTATGTATTTAGGCATTACGGGGTTTAGGTGTTTACTGATTTAACTTTACATGCATTTAGTAAGGCTCCTCACGGGACTTGGAGATTCGCGACCCAACCCGAAGTCTTGTCCCGAAGGAATCGGGACTGAGAAAAATCCGTTGACTTTGACTTTTCCCGTCTCGTTCTGTCACGTATTTTTTCTTTTGGGACGGTTCCAGATCTTAAGCAATATCCATCCCGAGAACCATCCCTTCCTAAAAAACCAATAATAGAACCAGGAATATATATATAACATGAAGATGCCACCAATTCCGCTACTGCCCATCCAATTCTGACGCACCTATTGTTGTTCCGACGAGTTCCGGGCAACCTCATGCCATTCCAGCCATGTTTAGTTAGGTCCAGCCCTTGTCCGTCGCACTTCTGGTTGCCTCCACCGTGTCCCAGATGCCACCAGCCTTTTGGTTTGTTTTTTTGACGAGAATTGAGTGATTAATTATTATTATTATTATATGTCTCGGTCAGTTTTGTTGAGTATTGGTTGTGGTGTTGTGGTTGTGTTGAATGAGTGGGGTGAATGTGATACAGTCAGTTTTGTAGAGCTTGCTTGTTTGAAATATTTATATGTATTTATGCTTAACATATCATATTAATTAATGGCAATGCAGATGGCACAATCCAGCGGTAAATGAAAAATATAATAAATTGAAGATGATCACATCTCAGATGATCAAAGTACTGGTAAATCCAATCATCATCTTTTCACGAACCTTCCTATTGTTACGACAGGTTCTTCAATTCCAATTGTAAGAGAAAGTCAAGGTACATCTGAACCTCAAGCTCATAAAAAGTATACGTTTGCTGTTTGGGAAACGTATGAGATATTAGTTGATTCAGAGGGAAATGAATCTGGTAGGGCAGCTTGTATATGGTGTAGGAAATAATATTTGGCAAAAAGTGCTCAAGGTACTTTGGGTTTATGGAAATACTTGAGAGTGACTTGTAGGAAATTTCCACCCAAAAAAAAATTAATTGAAGCTCACAAAGGTAAAGAAAAGTCACAATCTTTGTTCAGTTTCACTGTAGGTACTAGTTCAGAGAATAACAAATTAACTTGTTGGCAATTTGATCAACAACTAGTTAGGGAGGCTTTGGTGAAAATGATTATAAAAGATGAATTTCCTTTTTATTTTGTTGAGAGGAATGAGTTTATGGAGTTTTGTGAAGTTAGTGTGCCTCAATTTAAAATTCCATCAATAACACTCTATATTGAGGGATTGTTTTTCTTTGTTTGTGAAGCAAAATAACAAATTATTTAATAGCATATCATCTCATTGCTGTAGAGTTTCATTGACTACCGACACTCAGACTAGCATTTAAATTTGTCTTATATATGTTTGACTGTTCATTTCATTGATTCTCAATGAATATGCATAAAAGTCTTTTGAACTTTTGAGTAATTAAAAGTCATTCTGGAGTTAATATTATAAATTCTATTGAGTTTTGAATGAATGAAAGGGGTTTGAGAAAGTTTATGTGCATTACTATTGACAATGCATCAAATAATGATGTTGCAGTTGAACAATAGAAAAAAAGGCTTGTAAAGAAAAGCATTGTACCTTTGAGAGGTGAGCATTTTCATATGAGATGTTGTGCTCATATCCTAAACTTAATTGTCAGGGATGGAATTGCAGTAGTAGAGGGTGCTATTCAAAAAATTAGAGGTGTGGTGAAATATGTGAGGAGCAGTCTTAAAAGATAAGATATGTTTAAGTTATGTGTTGAAGAAGCAAACTTGACATATGGATCTTCATTGCAATTAGATTTTTTTACAAGATGGAATTCAACTTATTTGATGCTACAAACTGATATAAAAATAAAAAAGAATTTGATAAGTTTGAGGACAAAGACAAAAGGTTTTTGAAGTAGTTTGGTTCAAACAGTTACAACTGAGAGAGACTGAACAAAAGCCAAAATTTTGGCACGTTTCTTGAAAACTTTTTATGAGGTAACTTGTAAATTTTCTGGCTCATAATATTCTACCTCTAGTGTTTATTTTCCTAAGATTTTTCGAATTATGAAAAAAATAGAGCTTTTTGAAAATTGTAGAGATATAATGGTGTCTGAAATGGGTATGAAAATGAGACATAAATTCAACAAATATTGGGGTTCTCTTCAGTCAACAAATATTATGCTTTTTGTAGTGGTTGTGTTGGATCCTAGATATAAGCTCAAATATCTCAAGGTTAAGTACACTTAGCATTATGGAGAGGAATTGGCTAAAAATTTAGTGAAAAAGGTTATAAATGCTTTAAATGAGATGATGGATGATTATAAAGATTTAAATGAAGATGAATCAAAAGAAGATGATTTCTATTCTACTGTGTTGAATAAAAATGATGATTTCTTTGATGGTAGTGATACTTATGTTGATGATTTTTTTTGTTGAATTGGAGAAAGAACAAGAAGTTGCAGCTTTGGAAGTGTTGGATAGGTACTTGGAGGACAAACTTGAAAAAAATAGAATTGATTTTGATCTTATAAACTGTTGGAAGGTAAATGAGGTTAGGTATCATTCTTTGGAAAATTTCGCAAGGGATGTATTTGCTATCCAAGCATCTACCGTGGCCTACAAATCTACATTTAGCACTGGGGAGAGAACTTTAGATAAATTTAGGAGTTCTTTAACACCTATTATAGCCGAAGTTCTCATATGTCTACAAGATTGGTTGAGAAGCTTAAACAAACCTATTGAAATTGGACAATTAGTTCAAGACCTTGATGATAATGAATCAGGTTAGTATACAAATCTTGTAAATTTTAATTTTACTTTTACTTATTTTATTCATTCAATTTAATAAAAATATGGTTCAATTATAATTTTCAGAGGGGTCTCAAGATCCAAATATTCTTCCAACTATAGTTGGCCAACTAAATTTGGAATGGGTGTATTCAATTTTATAAGGTAATATTTTGTTTTTTTATTACACTTTCATCTTAGAAATTTATGTCTACACTATTAACACGTTTTCATCTTTGGTTTTCTTCTATAGTTGAGGAATAAAAAGGAGAAGTTGTAGAAGAGATAATTAATTGGGTTTGGATTTTCGTTGCTGTTCTGGGATGGACCTTTGAAATGATTATTATCATGGTTGTTATTAGTTGTATTTTTTTTGTTATATTAAGCTGCCTAATTGTAGCAATTACTTAAGTAGTAATTGCTGCTACCAATGTTTGTGGTCATCTTTAGCTATTCCTTAATATTTTAAGTAATTATTTAAAAAATGTTGTATTGCTATTATGGTTAACTTTCACTCGGCTGAACAAAGCCAAC
Organism: Sapria himalayana; assembly: GCA_029783825.1. Classification (NCBI taxonomy): domain Eukaryota; kingdom Viridiplantae; phylum Streptophyta; class Magnoliopsida; order Malpighiales; family Rafflesiaceae; genus Sapria; species Sapria himalayana. The sequence goes on along the minus strand of JAREIK010013871.1, from coordinate 13,543 downwards.
TTATGACAAAAACAAAGAACCAAATTAAGCACAAAACTCGATCCCATTCTTTTTAACATTTCTATCCTTTTCTGCACATCAAAGTTTTTGACAAGGTAATGGAACTCGTTTGCGGTATTCAGCCTATTTGACAAAACAAAATTGGCCCAATTTGAGTTTGAAAGATACATAACTAAGGAATGATAAATGGTACAACAAAAGGTTTCGAAATGAACTAACTTGGCCTGGTTTGAAGAAAATAAATTGAAAAAAATGTCCTGAACTCCGTTCCGTCCCGAACCATTTTCTCCTACCCAAAATCCCCGATCTACGTCCAGTCCCATCCCGATTTTTTCAACCTATGGGATGGGTCTGGATCTTCAAAAAAAATCTCCGAACTGTGGCAAGGGACTGGAGATTTGTAATCCCCATCCAGTATCGTCCCATGAGCACCCATAACATTTAGTGGTTTATAGGTTTTATTTAAAAAATAAAATAACAAAAAATTTATTTTTATTATTTTTTGATATTTTCAAACGTTATAACATTTGAAAATATCATAATTTTTAAATTTTTTTCAAATGTGAATACAATATTTAGTTATACTAATCAATATATTTATATATTATATAAATTCAATATAAACAATTTTATTGATAAATATTATAATAATAATCAAAAAATAAATTAATAATCCATTAATAATAAAATAGATATTAATTAAAATATAATTACAAAACTTAAAATGATTCAGAAGCAAAGAAAAATATATTACTATATAATAATTTTTTGTTTTTGAATTTATTCTTCTTTTAATAAGTTTATCTATATTTTTTTAATGAAAAATAATTTATATAAATTATATATGTCTAACTCATAATTTATTTTGTAATTAATATTTATATATAAATAAACAAATAAATAATTAAAATGAATATTTAAAATTATAATGAAAAAAAATGAGATTTATTATTTATTATTTATTATTTATTATTTAGAAATGCCGGTTTAATTTAAATTAGATCCGTCTCACTAATAATTTATTTTGTAATTAATATTTCTATAAAAATAAACTGATAAATAATTAAAATAAAAATTTAAAATTATACTGAATAAAAATTAAAATGAGATTTAAGAATTATTATTAATGTATACCAATTTTATAGTTTAAGTATTTAAAGGTTTTATCATTAGGAGTTTAGAGATTTATGTTTTTAGGCTTTTAGTGGTTTTTAGGTTTTATATAAAAAAATAAAATAACAAAAAAAAATTTTATAATTTGTTAGAATTTTCATAGGTTATAACCTTTGAAAATATAATAATATTTACACTTTTTTGAAATGAGAATACAATATTTAGTTTTAATAATATTAATAATTATATATCTTATAAATTAAATATAATCAATTTTATTGATAGATAATATAAAATTGATCAAAAATTAAATTAATAAACTATTAATAAAAAGATAGATATTAATTAAAAAATATTTACAAACCCCAAATTAATTCAAAATTAAAGTAGAATATATTACTGGATAATATTTTTTAAATTTTTACTTCTTTTATAAGCGTATATTTTTTTTATAAAAATAAATTAATTAAATTATATTTGTCGCACTCATACTATATTTTGTAATAAATATTTCTATAAAAATAAACTATTAAATAATTAAAATGAATATTTAAAATTATAATAAAAAGAAATAAAAATTAGATTTATTAATTATTAAGAAGTTTATAGAAGTTTAATGGTTTATGTATTTAGGCATTACGGGGTTTAGGAGTTTATTGATTTAACTGTGTATGCATTTAGTGGTTTATAGTTTTTATTTAAGAAATAAAATAAAAAAATTTATTTTTATTATTTTTTGACATTTTCTAAGGTTATAACCTTTGAAAATATAATAATTTTTAAATTTTTTTTTCAAAAAGTGTATAAATATTTATTTATAATAATCATAATAATTATATATCATATAAATTCAATATAAACAATTTTATTGATAGATATTTTAATAATTATCAAAAAATAAATTAAAAATCTATTATGAATATCATTGAAATTACTTAAAATATAATATTAAAAACTAAAATGATTCAAGAGCAAAGCAAAATATATTACTTAATATTAATTATTTGTGATTAAATTTTTATTCTTTTTATAAGCTTATCTATTTTTTGATGAAAAATAATTTTTATATATTATATTTTTAACTCATAATTTATTTTATAATTAATATATATATATAAATAAAAAACTAAACAATCAAAATTAATTTTTTAAATTATAATGAAAACAAATAGAAATGAGATTTATTTATTATTATTTTTGGTCAACCCGTTTAAATGATTATCTATATAGGGGTATCGGGATTTTGTAGTTTAGTGATTTATAGGTTTTATTTAAACAATGAAATAATAATTTTTTTTTTGTTTTTTCACAAGTTCAAAGGTTATAATCTTTAAAAATATAATAATTTTAAATTTTTTTCAAAAGTGAATACAATATTTAGTTATAATAATTATTAAATCTATATTCATATAAATTAAATATAAATATATTTATTGATAAATATTCTAATAATGATCAAAAAATAAATTAATAATCTATTATTAATAAGTTAGATATCAATTAAAATATAATTACAAAACATAAAATGATTCAGAAACAAAGTAAAATATATTACTATATAATAATTATTTGTTTTTAATTGTTTTCTTCTTTTAATAAGTTTATCTATATTTTTTTGTTGAAAAATAATTTATATAATTTATATTTGTCTAACTTATAATTTATTTTGTAATTAATATTTATATAAAAATAAACAAATAAATAATTAAAATGAATATTTAAAATTATAATGAAAAAAATAAAAATGAGATTTATTATTTATTATTTAGGATATACCTGTTTAAAAAATTTATCTATTTAGGGTTTTCGAGATTTAGAAGTTATTGATTTAAGTATTTAGGCATTTAATGGTTTATAGCTTTTATTTAAACAATGAAATAACAAAAAATTTATTTTTGATATTTTTTCAAATTTTCAAATGTAGTAACATTTGAAAATATAATAATTTTAAAATTTTTTAAAAATGGGAATACAATATTTAGTAATAATAATTATTATAACTATATATAATATAAACTAAATATAAACAATTTTATTGATAATATTATATCAATTATCAAAAAATAAATTAATAAAATATTATTAATATGATAGATATAAATTAAAATATAATTAAAAAACCTAAAATGATTCAAAATCAAAATAAAATTTATTACTAAATAATAATAATCTTTTTTTAGTTTTTGTATCATTTTATAAGCTTATATATTTTTTTGTTGAAAAATATATTAATTTAATTATATTTGTAACTCATAATTTATTTTGTAATTAATATTTCTATAAATTATTTAAATTTTATTTAAGGATTACGAGTTTAAAGGTTTAGGTATTTAGGGGCTTCGGGGTTTAAAAGTTTAGAGATTTATGTATTTAGGCATTTAATGGTTTATAAGTTTTATTTAAACAATGATATAACAAAAAATTTATTTTTGTTATTTTTTCTCATTTTTGAAGGTTATAACCTTTGAAAATATAACAAATTTTTAAATTTTTTTTATATGTGAATACTATATTTAGTTATGATAATCTTAATAAATATATACCATGTTAATTTAATATAAACAATTATATTGATAGATATTATATTACTGATCAAAAAATAAATTAATAAACTAATATTAATAACATAGATATTTTTTAAAATATATTTGCAAAACGTAAATTTATTCAAAATCAAAGTAAAATATAATATTAAATAATAATTTTTTTAATGTTTTGCTTCTTTTTTAAGTTTATATTTTTTGTTATTAAAAGTAAATTATTTAAATTATATTTGTCTTCCACATAATTTATTTTGTAATTTATAATTTTATAAAATTAAACTAATAAATAATTAAAATAAATATTTAAATTTATAATGAATACAAATAAAATTGAGATTTATTATTTATTATTCAGGATATACAGGTTTAATGGTTTATGTATCATGGTGTTTTGCGGTTTAGTCATTTAAGTGTTTATGCCTTAAGTGATTTTATCAAATTTTTGAAGGTTATAACCTTTGAAAATATAATAATTTTTAATTTTTTTTAAAATGTGAATATAATATTTAGTTATAATAAGCTTGATAATTATATATAATGTAAAATCAATATAAATAAATTTATTAATAAATATTATAATAATGATCAATAAATAAATTAATAAACTATTATTAATTAGAAAGAAATAAATTAAAATATAATTGCAAAATCTAAAATTATTCAAAATTAAATTAAAATAAATTACTAAATAATAATATTTTGTTTTAAAATTTTTCCTTTTTTTATGATCTTATATTTTTTTGATGAAAAATAAATTATTTATATTATATCTGTCTCACTAATAATTTATTTTGTAATTAATATTTCTATAAATATAAACTAATAAATAATTAAAATGAATATTTAAAATTATAATGAATACTAATAAAAATGAGATTTATTATTTATTATTTAGAGTATACTAATTTAAAGGCTTATGTATTTATGGGCTTCAGGGTATAGGAGTTAGGTCATTAATAATTTAGGTATTTATTTGTTTATATATTTTATTTAAAAAATCTAATAACAAAAGATTTATTTTTTCTTATTTTCAAAGTCTATAACCTTTGAAAACTTAATAATTTTTAAATTTTTTTAAAATGTGAAAATATATTTTGTTATAATAATCTAAATAATTATATATTATGTAAATTCAATATAAATAATTTTTTTTATAGATATTATGATGACGATAATAAAATAAATTAATAAACTATTATTAATAAAATAGATATTAAATAAAATTTATTTGCAAGACCTAAAATGATTCAAAATCAAAGTAAAATATATTAATAAGATAGATATTAAATAAAACTATTATTAATAAGATAAAATATACAAGTTTAAAAGATTATATATTTAGGAGTTTTGGGATTTAAGAAGTTAGTGATTTAAGTGTTTATACATTTAGTAGTTTATAGGTTTTTTAAAAAAATAAAATAACAAAAAAATTCTTTTTGTTATTTGTTCTCATTTTAGAAGGATATAACCTTTGAAACTATAACAATTTTTAAATTTTTTTTAAATGTGAATACTATATTTAGTTATGATAATCTTAATAATTATATATCATGTAAAATTAATATAAACAATTATATTGATATATATTATAATAATGATCATACAAAAGATTAATAAACAATTATTAATAAGATAAATATTGTTTAAAATATATTTACAAAACCTAAAATAATTCAAAATCAAAGTGAAATATTTTACTAAATATTAATTTTAAATTTTTAAATTTTTGTATCCATTTATAAGCTTATATATTTTTTGATCAAAAATAAATTATTTAAATTATATTTGTCTCACTATTAATTTATTTTTTAAATTATATTTCTATAAAAATAAACTAATAATTACTTAAATGTTTATATAAAATTATAATGAATACTAATAAAAATGAGATTTATAATTAATTATTTAGGGTATACCTATTTAATGTTTTAAGTTTATTGTGGTTTTGGGGTTAATGAGTTTATTGATTTATATGTTTACACATTTAGGTGTTTATAGATTTTATTTAATCAATGAAATAACAATAAATTTATTTTTATGAATTTTCGTGATTTTTAAAGGTTATAATCTTTGAAAATATAATAATTTTTTAATAGTTCTAAAATATAAAATACAATACTTAGTTATAATAATCTTAATAATTATATTTGATCTAAATTCAATATAAAAAATTTTATTAATATATATTATTTTGATGATAAAAAAATAAATTAATAAACTATTATTAATAAGATAAATATAAATTAAAATATATTTGTAGAACCCAAAATAATTCAAAATCAAAGTAAATTATATTACTAAATAAAATTTTATATTTTTGAAATTTTGTTTATTTTTATTAGCTTATTTTTTTTAATAAAAAATAATTTATTTAAATTATATCTGTCTCACTCATTATTTATTTTGTAATTACTATTTCTATAAAAATAAACTAAAAAATAATTAAAATGAATATTTAAACTTATAATGAATACAAATAAAAATAAGATTTATTATTTATTATTTAGGTTATATATGTTTAATGGTTTAAGAATTTAGGGGGTTTTGGCGTTTAGGAGTCTAGAGATTTAAAGGTTTAGTCATTTAGTGGTTTATAAGTTTTATTTAAATAATAAAATAATAAATTTTTTTTTTGTGATTTTTTATCATTTTTTAAGGTTATAACCTTTGAAAATATAATAATTTTTAAATTTTTTCAAATGTAAATATAATATTTAGTTATAATAACTTAATAATTATAAGTCATTTTAATTGAATATAAGTAATTTTATTGTTCGATATTATAAAAATGATCAAGTAATAAATTAATAAACTATGATTAATAAGATTGATCACAATTAAAATATAATGCGAAACCTATATATAATTATTCAAAATCAAAGTAAAATATATTACTAAATAATAATTTTTTGTTTTTAAATTTTTACTTCTTTATATAAGCTTATTTTTTTTGATTAAATATAAATTATTTAAATTATATTTGTCTCACTCATTATTTATTTTGTGATTGATATTTCTATAAAAAATAAACTAATAAATAATTAAAATGAATATTTAAAATTATAATGAATACAAATTAAAATGAGATTTATGATTTATTATATATGGTATACCGGTTTAATGGTTTGATTATTTAGTGGTTTATAGGTTTTATTTATTTAATAAAAATTTAAAATTCTATTTTTGATTTTTTCTGATTTTCAAAGGTTATAACCTTTGAAAATAAAATAATTTTTAAAATATTTTAAAATGTGAATACCATGTATAATTATATTAATCTTACTAATTATATATCATATAAATTCAATATAAACAATTTTAATGATAGATATTTTAATAATGATCAAAAATTAAATTAATAAACTATAATTAATAATATAAATATTAATCAAAATATATTTACATAACACAAAATGATACAAAATCAAATCAAAATATATTACTAAATTATAATATTTAATTTTTAAAATTTGCCTTCTTTTTATAAGCTTATATTTTTTTTATTAAAATAAATTATTTAAATAATATTTGTCTCACTAAAATTTTATTTTGTAATTAATTTTTCTAAAAAATTAAACTATAAATAATTAAAATGAATATTTAAAATTATAATAAATAGAAATAAAAATGAGATTTATTATTTATTAAGTAGTATATAGCTGTTAATAGGTTTATGAATTTAGGGGTTTTGGGATTTATGAGCGTACTAATTTAAGTATGTAAGCATTTAATGATCTATAGGTTTTATTTAAAAAATGAAATAACAATAAATTTATTTTTATTATTTTTTCTCATTTTTTAAGGTTATAACCTTTGAAAATATAATAATTTTTTAATTTTTTTCAAAAGTGAATTAAATATTTAGTTATAATAAGCATTATATTTATATATCATATAAATTCAATATAAACTATTTTATTGATAAATATTCTAATAATGATCAAAAAATAAATTAATAATCAATTATTAATAAGATAGATATCAATTATAAAATAATTACAAAACCTAAAATAATTCAAAAGCAATGCAGAAAATATTACTATATAATAATTTTTTGTTTTTAAATTTTTTTTTCTTTTAAAAAGTTTATATATATTATTTTGATGAAAAATAATTTATATAAATTATATTTGGGTAACTCATAATTTATTTTGTAATTAATATTTATAAAAAAATAAACAAATAAATAATAAAATTTGAATTTTTAAAATTAAAATGAAAAAAACATGAGATTTATTCTTTATTATTTAGGATATACCGGTTTAATTTAAATTAGATCTATCTCAGTAATAATTTATTTTGTAATATATATTTCTATAAAAATAAACTGATAAATAATTAAAATAAAATTAAAATTATACTGAATAATTAAAATAATTTATTTTGTTCCTCTCTCAATTCTAGAATGATTGCTAAAGCTCTAACCAAAATAATAAGAGCTTTTACTTTATCTCTATTATGTCTCATCATATTTGATGTTGAATCACTGGGCTATCAAAGGTAATTTGACTCATGTATGCTAACAGACTAAACCAAAGTTGTAACCCTATGTGTTGAAATAGCTAGTTGTTGAGTATGCAATTTATATTTATTATTGTAATTTCTTCTAAAATATCTCTCATGCACACACTCAATGCAATTTTTTTAAAACATAGTTCACCTCTAAAAAAACCACCATGTAGCCTATTAGAACAAATTAGCCCCAGGGTGGTTTGAGTAGGACAAGAAGTATGGGCTCTCTTTCAATCAAGAATCAAAAAATTTATTTTATTGGCATGTCTAAGCCATTGTTTTATATCCTCATGGATATGAAAAGTATCATTTCTTTCTTTTTATATTAAATGAGTTATGTATACAAGATCACAATACCCAAAAAGGTGTAAATGAATCATATTCTAATGTATAAAAGGTTTTAATCATTACTCAAAATATTAGTCTTGCATATTGACACTTGAGGTCACAAATCAAAGAAAAAAGCCATAGTGATATTTCCAATCCCAAGAATTTTAGCTATTGAAAGTTATAAAGAGTAGTACTCGAGCTTTAACTATTTCTAGGGTCATGACTTTTGCTCTCGAGGAATGTCCAAAGTTACCATCATTCCTAGTGCAATGACTTTGCAATATAAAAAGAAAATGCACAAGCTATGGTCATATCCAATACTGTGACCCAGTATTATTGTGATTAAATATGTATTCATGATCATTCTTAGTGCCATAACAATATGTTCAACAGAGACACAAGTTATGGCATATTCTCATCGATATGATTTTGTGTTCTAGAGACAAAATATACAATCATGACCATTGCTAATGCTACAATAATCTAAAGCAAGAAAGAGACTAAATCCATAACTCACCCCGTGAGTCATGACTTTGTGTTACATATAAAAAAAGATAAATCTATGACATTCCTAAAAGTTGTGAATTTCAATTTAAATTTAACACTTAGTCATTTGATTATAAAAGTGCTAAACATTAGATTTAGGATTTAGGGTTTATGGGTTAGGGTTATAGTTTATGGTTTAAGGCGTAGGATTTAAAGTTTAGGGTTTATGGTTTTTTTTTGTTTTTTTTTGGAAAATACACACTTTATTTATGATTTAGGCACACAACTTACAAGAGACTAAAAAGCTGACTAATTTAGGCCAGCCAACCAAATCCTATGCACCTTAAAGATTCTATGCATAAAATACATAAAAAAATATAATGCCTAATAATTCCAAGCGTATGAATACAACTAAAATCACCTGGCATTCCCGGACTTCAGAGTTGGCATTGAGTCATTATGCGCACTGCATCCTTCCATTCGGATTTGTCCAAGCCATTTGGAGGAACCTGAATGATGCACCATATTAAAACTATGCAAATATAAGATTGTGCATGTGCGTGACATGCAGCATCAAGCTTTTGCCTATGTCATTACTATTCAATGGAATACATGTAATACTGAATACCCATAAATCCATAAGTCCATATCTACGACACTTGGTCAATTCATTCTCACCTCTGAATTCCACATTCTTTTGCTCCAATGATCCTCAAAAGAGTATCTCCTGGGTTAGAATGCTTCCTCCTCGAGCTCCAAGAAGTGGCTGTATGTTGCACCGACAAAATACCAAAAAATATGCATGCATCGGTGTGCATGTGTGATGAGGTCCATCTCATAGTCTAATTATCTACACGTACAACCAAGCTAGAATACAAGTAAAATTACAAAATGCTATAAAGATCGGTCCTCTGCTCCCGAGAGTGTAGCATCGCCTAATGTGTATTTACAAAATGCATTAGTGGGCCCCACTTAGAGATACTCATGGGCCCAGTTGCGCCCATTGCATGCTACAAAGAGAACAGACAAGATTGTGTGTGTGAGTATGTCATGATCTGTCTCTATAAGTACATGGTGCATACAATGTCCAAAATACAAATAAGACTACAAACATAAACTACAAGTTTGAATCTTTCGCTCCCGTGTGGCTGGTCTGGACTCCATTGCTTACTGGCCCTGCTTGGTGATGCTTCGGATTTTTTCCGGCTCTCCAATTAATCATGGATTACCCGCTACTCCTTTTGGGCGACTATTGGGTGGACCTCTATGCTGCCTGATAAGGCTAGTAGGACCCACTCCTAGCTACTCCTGGGTTTACTTCCGACTACTTTGCTCAATCTTGTCAGTTGTCTGAATGTTATCATCCCGGCTTGCTAGTGGAGCCCTCTACAAGTTGGTGGCCCATACTTCTGGCTGCTTCCAGGACTTGCTGGCTCCTCTAAATGCTACACCAAATGGACAAGAATATGTGCACGTGTGTACTATGGTCCGTCGCTGTGTGTGCGGTGCAATAGTATTAGGGTTTTGGAGTTTAGTATTTTAAGTATTTAGGTATTTTGTGGTTTAAATGTTTTATTTAAATAATTAAATAACAAAAAAATTATTTTTATGATTTTTTCTCATTTTCATGGTTATAACCATTGAAAATATTATAATTTTTAATTTTTTTTTCAAATATTAATACAATATTTTATTATAATAATCATAAAAATTAAATATCATGTAAATACAATATAAATAATTTTATTGATCGATATTATAATATTGATCATAAAATAGATTAATAAACTATTATTAATAAGATAGATATTAATTAAAATATATTTGCAAAACCTAAAACTGATTCAAAATCAAAGTAAAATATATTACTAAATAATAATTTTTTATTTTTAAATTTTTGATTCTTTTTATAAGCTTATAAATTTTTTTGATGAAGATTAATTATTTAAATTATATTTGTCTCTTTCATAATTTTATTTTGCAATTAATATTTCTATAAAAATAAACTAATAAATAATTAAAATGAATATCGAAATTATAATGAATACAAATAAAAATGAGATTTATGATTAATTATTTAGGGTATACTCGTTTAATGGTTTAAGTATTTAGGAGTTTTGGAGTTTAGTGATTTAAGTGTTTAGGCATTTAGTAGTTTATATTTTTATTTAAATAATGAAATAACAAAAAAATAATTTGTCAAATTTCTTATCAATTTTGAATGTTATAACCTTTATAAATATAATAATTTTTAAATTTTTTCAAAATGTGAATACAAAATTTAGTTATAATAAACATAATAATTATATATCATGTAAATTAAAAATAAACAATTTTATTGATAGATATTAATAAACTAAATATAAATATAAATATAATAATGATCAAAAAATAAATTAATAAACTATTATTTATTGATAGATATTTATATATTATTTATAAATACTTAAACCTTTAAAGGTGGTTTAAATGTTTAAGTATTTAAGGGTTATGGGGTTTAGGAGTTTAATGATTTAAGCATTTAGGCATTTATTAGTTGATAGGTTTTTATATAAACAATAAAATAACAAAAAATTTATTTTTGTGAATTTATCTCATTTTCAAAAATGATAACCTTTAAAAATATAATAATTTTAAAATTATTTTCTAATGTAAATATTATATTTAGTTATAATAATCTTTATAATTATATATCATGTAAATTCAATATAAACAATTTTATTGATAAATATTCTAATAATGATCAAAAAATAAATTAATAATCTATTATTAATAAGATAACTATCAATTAAAATATAATTACAAAACCTAAAATGATTTAGAAGCAAAGCAAACTATATTACTATATAATAATTTTTTGTTTTGAAAATTTATTTTCTTTTAAAAAGTTTATCTATAATTTTTTGATGAAAAATAATTTAAATAAATTATTTTTGTCTAGCTAAATTTATTTTGTAATTAATATTTATATATAAATAAACAAATAAATAATTAAAATGAATATATAAAATTATAATGAAAAAAAATAAGATTCATTATTTATTATTTAGGGATACTATTTTAATTTAAATTAGATCTATCTCACTAATAATTTATTTTGTAATTAATATTTCTATAAAAATAAATTGATAAATAATTAAAATAAAAATTTAAAATTATACTGAATAAAAATTAAAATGAGATTTATGAATTATTATTAATGTTTACCAGTTTAATGGTTTAAGTATTTAGAGGTTTTTTAATTTAAGATTTTAGCAATTTATGTTTTTAGGCTTTTAGTGGTTTATACGTTTTATTTAAAAAAATAAACTATCAAAAAAATTTGCTATAATTTTTTCTGATTTTCATAGGTTATAACCTTTGAAAATATAATAATATTTAATTTTTTTTGAAATGTGAATACAATACTTAGTTATAATAATATTAATAATTACATATCATATAAATTAAATAAATAATTTTATTGATATATATTATAATAATGATCAAAATTAAATTTATAAACTATTGATATTAATATAGATATTAATTAAAAAATAATTACAAAACACAAATTGATTCAAAATTATAGTAAAATATATTTCTGGATAACAATTTTTAATTTTTAAATTTTTACTTCTTTTATAAGCATATATATTTTTTAAATTATATTTGTCGCACTCATAATTTATTTTGTAATAATATTATTATAAAATTAAACTAATAAATAATTAAAATGAATATTTATAATTATAATAAATAGAATTAAAAATTAGATTTATTAATTATTAAGTAGTATATAGCAGTTTAATGGTTTATGTATTTTGGCATTACGGGGTTTATGAGTTTACTGATTTAACTGTGTATGCATTTAGTGGTTTATAGGTGTTATTTAAAAAAATATCAAAAAAATTTTTTTTTATTTTTTGATATTTTCAAAGTTTATAACCTTTTAAAATATAATAATTTTGAAATATTTTTCAAAAGTGAATACTATATTTATTTATAATAATCATTATATTTATATATCATATAAATTCAATATAAATATTTTTATTGATAAATATTCTAATAATGATCAAAGAATAAATTAATAATCTATTTTTAATAAGATAGATATCAATTTAAATATAATTACAAAACCTGAAATGATTCAGAAACAAAGAAAAATATATTACTATATAATTATTTTTTGTTTTGAATTTTTTTTCTTTTAATAAGTTTATTTATATTTTTTTGATAAAAAATAATTATATAAATTATATTTGTCTAACTCAATTTATTCTGTAATTAATAATTATATTAAAAAAAATGAATAAATAATTAAAATGAATATTTTAAATTATAATGAAAAAAATAATATTGAGATTTATTATTTATTATTTAGGGTATACCGGTTTAAAAGGATTATCTATTTAGGGTTTTCGAGATTTTGGAGTTATTTACTTAAATGTTTAGGCATTTAGTAATTTATAGGATTTATTTAAACAATGAAATAACAAAAAAATTATTTTTGATATTTTCTCACATTTTCAAAGGTTATAACCTTTGAAAATGTAATAATTTTAAATTTTTTTAAA
>JAREIK010013870.1:0-29995 GCA_029783825.1 Sapria himalayana | reverse complement strand
TATTGATAGATCGATGGATAGATATATGAAAAATAGATATACAGACATATAGATATAGATAGATAAATAGAAAGATAGAATATATATTGATAGATAGTTAGATAGATAAATAGTCATTCTCATAGATAGATAGATAGATAAAAAGACATATATACTGATAATTTATAGATAGATAGATAGATAGATGATAGACAGATAGATAGATAGATATATTAAATAGATAGACATATATAGTCATATAGAAAGATGATAGACATATAGATAGACTTATAGATAGGCAAATACAAAGGTAGATAGACAGATAGAGTTAGTTAGATATATAAATAGATTAATAGATAGAAAGATAAACTGATAAATAGATAGATAGTCAGACAAATTTAGGAAAAATAGATTATGGGTAGATTGATAGTTTGGAAGATATACATTAAAAAAAAGTTAGACAACCAGATAGATAAACATATAGATCGGCAGAAAAAGAGACAAACATATAGACATAGAGACAGATAAATATATAGATAGATAAATAGTTCGATAGACAGAATGATTAACAAATAGATAGACAAATAGGTAGATTGATTGATAATTAGAAAGATAGAAAGATAGATAAATAGATAGATTGATTGATTTATTGATTTATTGATAGAAAAATAAATAGACAGATAGATAAACAAATAGATAAATAGAAAGATAGATAGATGGGCAGATAGATAGATAGATAGATGGGCAGATAGATAGATAGATAGATGGGCAGATAGATAGACAGATAAATAGACAAAAAGTTATACAGAAAGATTGACAAATTGATATACAGAAAGATAAATAGAGAGATAGACAAATAGACAGGTAGATAGATAGATATATAAATAGATAGACATACATACATATATAAATAAATATATAGATAAATAGATAGACACACAAATAGATAGATAAATAGAATGATATATAGATTTACAAATAGATAGATAGATAGACAAATAGATAGACATATTGATAGACACATAGATTGATACATAGATAGTCAGATAGATAGATAGATTGATTGATTGATAAAGAGTCACATAAATAGATAGATAGATTGATTGATTGATTGACATATTAATAGATAGATTAAGAGTCAGAATGATTGATAGAGTGATAAACAAATTGATGTAGTGTTCATATACAAATTTGATTGAGAGATTGATATACATATAAAGAGACAAATTGAAAGACAAATACAAAAATATATTTTTAGATAGAAAGAAAGAATGATAGATAAATAGTTGATAGAATGATACATAGACAAACATATAGATAGATAGATAAATAGATAGGTAGAAAGATAAATATATAGATAGACAAATAGATAAAAAAATAATAGACAAATAAATACCCTAATAGATACATAGATAGATAGACAGATAGATAGAGAAATAATTAAAAAGATAGATAGATAGATAATCATATAGATAGATAGATCGATAGACATATACTTTTTTAGAAAGAAAGGTATATATATATACAGATAAATACATAGATATATAGACAGATAGAAAGAAAGATAGATAGATAGACAAATAGTCAGACATCCAAATAAATAGAAAGATAAACAAATAGATAGATAGTTAGATAGGCAGACGGACAGACATATATATATATATATATATATATATATAGATAAATAGATAGATAGATATACAAATAAATAGATAGATATAAACAAATAGTCAGGTAGATAGGTAGATAGATAGATAGGTAGAAAAATTGACAAATAGATAAATAAATTAATAGACACATAGATAGATACAGAAATAGTTTGATAGACAAATTGATAGATAGATTGATAGAGAAATAGGTAGATTTATTTATAAATAAATTGATAGGTAGAATGATATAAAGATAGACATATAGATAGAAAGATAGATAGACAATTTGATAGATAGATAGATAAATAGAAAGAAAGATTGATAGATAGCCATATAGATAGAGAGAAAGATATATGAAAGATAGACAAATAGATAGATACACAACAAATAGATAGATAGACAGATAGATATATAGATAGATAAATAGATAATAGATACATAGATAGATAGACATACAAATAGATAGATAGATAGATAGACAAATAGATAGATAGATAAATAGATAGATAATTGGATAAATAGACAGATAGATAGACACATAGAATACATATAGATAGACAGATAGTAAGATAGATAGATAGATTTATTGTTTGATAGTCAAATAAATAGATAGATTAATAGATAGGTTTATAGATATCTTGATAGATAGATTGATACACAATTTGATATAATAATTGATAGAGAGATTGATAGATAGAAAGATATATAGATTGAAAGATAGGTAGATAGATAGTTTGCTAGATAGATTGATAGACAAATAGACACATAGATAAGTAGATAGATATTTAGTTGAATAGATAGACAATTTTTAGAAAGATAGAAAGAAAGGTAGAAAGAATGATAGACAGACAGATAGATCAGATTGATAGATAGTTAGAATGATAGATAGATAAATAGATAGATATACAAATAGATAGTCAAATCGATAGATAGATAGATACATAGATAGTCATAAAAATAGATAGATAGATAGATGGATAAAAAGACATAAAGATAGATAGATATATCAATTGGCAGATAAATAGATAGATAGTCAGATAGATAGATAGATAAATATTTAGTTAGATTGATAGATAGATAGTCACATAGATAGAAAGATTGATAGACAAATACATAGATACATACATCGACAAATAGATGGACAAATAGGTAGATAGATTGACAGATAAATAGATAGAATGATTGATTGATAGATAAATAGATAGATAAACATACAAATATTTATGCAGGCAAATTGTCAGGTAGATAGATAGTTATGCAAATTGACAATTAGAAAGACTAATAGATATCCAGACAGATAGATATATAAACAGATAGACAACCAAACACACAGACAGATAAATAGTTAGACTAACTAACAAATAGATAGATAGATAGTCAGACAGATAGATAGTCAGACAGACAAACAAACAAATAGATAAGTAAATATTATAACAAACAGATTGATATTTACTTTGATAGACAAATAGGTAGATTAATTGATAGATAGAATGATATAATGAAAGATAAATAGGTAGATAGATAAATAAATAGACAAATAGATAAATAAATAGATAGATAGATCGATAGATATATATATACTCATAAATAAATAGATAGATAGACAGACAGATAGACACCTAGATAGTCAAATAGATAGATAGAAAGATAGATATACCGATAGATAGACATATATATGGACTAATATATATTCATATTTATAGAAACATTGATAGATTGATTGATAGACAGATTTATAGATAGATTGATAGACATATTGATATATAGATTAATAGAAAGATATATATAAAGATAGATATATAAATAGATAGATAGACAGATAGAATGAAAGAAAGAAAGAAAAATTGTTACTTAGTTAGATAGATAAAAATATAGAAAGAAAGAAAGATAGATAGATAGATAGATTGATTGATTGATTTATAGATTGATATATAGATAGATATATAGAGAGATAGATAGATAAATTAATAGATAAATAGATATTTAGATTGATTGAGAGATAGATAGATAGACAAATAGATAGATATCAATAGATAGATAGATTGATTGGTAAATAGATAGATAGATATATAGATAGACAGATAGATAGATAGATAGACAGATAGATAAACAGACAGACTGATTGATTGATTGATTGTTAGATAAATAGAAGAGATATATAGATAGAAAAATAGATAAATAGTCAAATATATAGATATATTGATATATAAATATATAGATATTCATATAGACAGACAGACAGACAGATAAATACATAGATAAATAGATATATAGATAGATAGACACATACACCATAAGAAATTATCTATTTAGCTACGAAAATTTCCTATGCAAATAATCCCTAGCTAATTTCAAGGGGATAACTAGAGAATAGCTAGATATGTTTGATTTTATATCGAATGAATAATTTGTGATGGATTTTTGATGGAATAGTCATACAAATTTTTGATGGATAAATATCTCTAGCCAATATTGTCTTAGATTTTTGTACAAAGGTTGGTGGCAAATTTATCAACGAATTTATTGATGGATTTTTCCTAGCTAATTAGCTCCAGAAAATATTCCTCACTAAATAATTATCTTAAAATTTATTTTTAGAATTTAATATTAATAGCCATGCTTTTGAATTTTAAAAATCTGAGGTCGGTGTTGTGAATTCTGGCTATAGATTTTTAAAAATTTTCATATGTCGGCATTGAGAATGATGACTATTTAATTAAACCAATGGTCATCATTCACAATGCTGGCATTTGAATTTCAAAAATTATTAAATGCCGACTTTAGGAATGACTGCTATTTAATTAAACCAATGGTCATCATCCTTAATGCCAGCTATTGAATTTAAAAATTTTCAAATACTAGCATTGGGAACGATGGCTATTTAATTTAACTAATATATGTCATTCACAACACTGGCTTTTGAACGAGTATATCCATGTCTGATCATCTTCTCCCTTCCTCCATTTTCTTTTCTTCATTTTCACCTAACCCCTGAAATTTTTCAGCCATTTATTCCCCCAGTACCTCCTCCTCTCCACCAAACCCCACAGCTGCAAACAATTCAGCATTTGCATATTATATAGAAATCTTCATCAGTATTTTAATTAGCCACATCTCAAGTGAAAAAAATTAAATTATAGGATACATTGATTCTATTGTATACAACTAAAAAAATTACAAAATAAATTAAAACCATATCTCAAGCTAACACACACACATGAGTTCTAATCATCCAACAAATACATAAGCATGTTAAACATCAAATAATATCTATGATGTAGAACTGAAAATCTTCTCCCATGTCACACAAAAAGAGTTGCAGGTGCCTCCATCCTTTTTTTGTGCATAGTCAACAAATGCTCTCGCAATCTACTCTCATGTATGAACAATCTCTCAGAGATATTGGTTGTGGGAGGCATCATGCCGAGTCGCTCAAACTTGATTTCACCTTGGCAACAAAATATGTACCCTCCTTTCTATTTCAATCAAAATACACAAAACATCACATGCAACAAAAAATAGATAAGCATATTTATTTAAAAGACTTGAAGAAGATAAATTTAACACACACACAACTTTAGCAGGAATTGTGTCCAAGATGATTGGAGAATATCTTGGATAATTAGAAGGAACCAGCACTTTTAGAGGAATTGTGTCAATATGGGGGTAGGGAAGGTGATGCATCAATTTTAGTGGGTATGTAAGGTGATATGCAGGTGTGTGGGGGTATAAACATATTGGATGAGGGGTAAAAAGTAGGCATTGTCGGCTCGAAGTGTACTTAAACCACTCTCACTATCTGAACCATGACCTAACCTACCATCTCGAGCATGACCTTTGTGATCAATTCCTGCTTTCCCTCTCTCTCTACATCGAATGAGATGCATACGTGATGGTGTTGACGACAATGGAGATCTAATAAATGGTTCATGTGATGTCGAAGCTTCCATAGTGTACCCAGCTATATGATGGTCTTCACCAATATGGTGTAACACCGATCGAGCAATATGATGTATGTCGCATAAAGCACCAAGGGTATCAACACGAGAGTGAATGGCTATGTCAACCATAGTGGTGATCCAAGTGAACCAACGAAAGAATTATAATTACATAATCTAATTTTAAAAAATTAGGTAAAATATTTTAGAAACACATGACTCTAACTTACCTAAAGATCCATACTACTGGGTGAAGTATGGAACCCCATATCATCCCTATGAAGTAATGGTGTCATAAAACATCATGTAATACGATGATACCACTGCATGTATGGATAATGAAAGTCTATTAAACCTACCATAGGGGGTGAAGTGATAATCCCAGCCACTCTTGTCTCCTATAATTTTATGTATGTTGCATGATACATCCCCCAATCGCACTGGTATCATCCACGTACATCCATTGCATGCAACTATTGCTTGTATGAGCAAGCTGGAGGTATCTCTTGAAGCATCCCAAATAGGTGCAGGACTTTAACTGGATGATGCCACTCAATAATCTTGAAACAAATAAGCTGTGACATCATCTACTAGATCTCCTGATCAGCTAAGCAGATTTATGAGAGCTGATCAAGTAACTCTCCCACGTATGGTTTCCATGACACCTACATTTGAACACATAATATCAATAAATTTTACAATAATATGAATATAATTAATATAGAACCATATAATTTTACATAAACATTACTTGATCAAAAGTCTGTGCATCTAGCTGATCTCGGTTTAGGAGGAGTACACCCGATGGGTTATGCACCCATGTCAAAGGTACTCTTCATATACACCCTAGTGAAAGAGCTAGCTCTACCTCTAGCTTTGCCAGAGATCGAGCTGGTAATCCATTGCGAATAGCCTCAGGTAGGTCATCATCCCCAAAATTGACATCAACATCGTGTAAGGCATGAGCGGGTGGTGGTGCTATATCCGCGTGTGGTTGCCCAAAATTGGGTCGCCTGACATGAAGTCTCTCCCAAGACCATAGCTGAATATAAAATAATGAGAAAGTGGGCCATAATATTGTAGTTTTTATATTGTGTTAAGAAAAATATGATAAATCATCCATACTTAACAACACACATTCTCATTTATTACATACCTGTATGAGTGTAATATAACTGCTAATACCATCGCTATGATTTAAACTAGCTCGGCATAACTCACAGTATGTATGTGCTAGTACTGCACAACCCCAACTATATATCACAGTATCCATCAAATCTCAAAGTAGTGAGAGAAAGAACATGAGAACATGCACACCCTTTTTGTCCACAAACAAGAAGTATCCAATAAGCACTAAGATGAACCCACATGCACAATGCTCTAATGTGACCTAATCTGCAATATGTGGTGGGGTGTATAACTAGATACATAACCACCACAAAGAGATAGTGGTTTTTCTGATAGCATCGGTGGATGGGATGACACCGAGCAACTCCATGCACAACACAGGCACATCGAACACATATGTGTCAGTGACTGCTGGGTCATGGATACGAAGGCCAAGGAGGATGGCAACATCCTATAAGATAATCATCATCTCCCCTACTAGCACATGAAACGTGTGTATCTCGGGTCACAATCTTTCGATGAGTGAGGTGATAAGTGACCAATCGATCGCAATGTGGCCCAAATGATATATACCATAAAATCCAACCCTGATCATGTATGGCTGAATCCAAATATCCATCCTCCACATAGTCATGAATGCTCTCATCTGTTGTCGAGGGTAGATGTTCTCTTGAAGCTATAAGCAATGAAACAACTAAATTTAAAAGTGATTATGTATAAATTACATGTTAAAACTACTAATAGTAATTGCTAATTAATAAATTATGTACATGCTCTGTATCTACTAAGTGTGATCGGTGTCTATCTTGCAATACCAAGATAGATGTATCCTATAGATCCACATCATGAAACCTCCTAGCCATATATATAAGATATAACAAATCTAGAATAATTGTCAAACATGGCTGTCAATATTAATCACAATGATAATTTATAATACACACATAGAATAAGAATGTTTCATTCAATAGAATAAGTCTGATACAAGACAACAACAAAATATTCAGAGCCTCATTTACAAGAAATTAATATTAGTACATAAGTCTTATACCAAATAACAACAAAAAAGTGAGGCCGCATTTACAAATAAACAACTAAACTTGATTTCTATTCTTACAAGACCACTGATTGTGACACTCTTGTTTGCACAACCTACATTTTATCTTAGTTTTTTTCTCCCTAATGTCCATTTTATTATGAAAATGGATTGATTTAGGATAGCCATTGACTTTGTCATTTCATTGACCTATGAGCTATAATCATTGGACCATCATAAAAAATTCATTCATCTTCTTTGAATATGGGATAAAACAAGATTCCCAAGTGTCATAGTAGGACTACGTAGTGTAGTAGTCTTGAACAAATAACTAAAAATCAACACATTGATGCTGACATGTTGCTATGATATGGCTACATGGAAATCCAAATATCAGTGTCTTACCACATGTGCATTTCTTGTCATTTATGTTGAGGTCTCTTGGATCTTACATGAAAATATGCCCTATATGTAATCGTAAAGAACAATTTTTATTAATTCAGCCTTAACCACGACCTTGAATCCGAGTATCAACATATGGTGTGAACTGCTAATCTGATGCCAATCTATCGGCACCTTGTTCTCTTCTTACAGTAAAGCAACTGTTAAGGTAAGAAAATATTAACTGAACTAATATAGTGATTGGTAAGCTATGAGCCCCTTTATGTTCACTATTAAATACCTTTGACATATTTGTTGTCATTATTCCATATTTTCAACCTCCATCATGTGAAAGTACCCATAATGGAAGAGGGATCACCTCTAACCATTGTCGTGCTTCAGAATTAATTCTCCCAATTGTAGTCATATGCCTATTAATCTTCCGTGTTGTTATCGCAACATCTACTTTGCACACCAAATTCTATTTATCTTTAAAGCTGGTCATAAAATTGCTTGCAAGATGATGCATATAGATATCGTGATAGCCATATGGTGCATCCCAATTAAGATGATGATCACTCATAGCTGCTATAATACCTGGATGTCTGTCAAATATAACACAAATCCATGTCCGTTAAGTTACTATATTTCTGATACATGCCATGAAAATTCCCCAACTATCAATATTCTCACCTTCTATAATAGCAAATGTCAATGGAAATAACTAAATATAATTGTTACATCTCATAGCAATCAACAATGTCCGTTTATACTTCTCATACAAATGTGTATCATTAATACTTAGTATAGGATGATAATTTGTGAACCCTTCAATTGATGGCTTGAATGACCAGAACACACACTGATATGTCTCATTGTTTGACACACTATGAGAGATGGTTTTCCAAATAACAACACATCCAGGATTGGCTTATTCTATGGCCAAGAACAAATGTGGGAGATCTATATATGATTAAATAAAATCACCAAATAAGTGTCTAAATGCCTTGTGCTTCCCATCCAAGGCTTTTTATTATGAAATTTTATATCCCCATTTCTCCATCATGATTGCTTGAAAAGTAGCAGGGGGCAATATAAATTATGCCATAATTATAGATTCTATATGTGTAGCAACCAACTTTGACTCTAGTTGATGATGGTCTCAGTTTAAACACGGATTTACACAAGTATGCAACCCTTTATATTTGTTGATCACAAATAAGTTAATATCTTTTACAACCATGGCATGCAACTTTTATTGATATTGATATACTTCGGCCTTCTTACATCTTAAAACTAGTAATTTTTGTGAGGAGGCAATTACAACAAACTCATGGTGTACTCATATTGAGTAAATCTTTGCAGCCTTTTACAATTTGGATTTAGAATTAAAAACTTACCCAACTACAAATTAACCACTCACATATGAAAATTTTTAAAATTCAATATCCGGCATTGAGAACGATGGCCATTGGTTTAATTAAATAGTCATCGTTCCTAATGCCATGATTTGAAAATTTTTAAAAGTCAAATGCTGACATTATGAACGACGACCATTGGTTTAATTAAATAGCCGTCGTTGCCAATGGTGGCATTTGAAAAATTTTAAAATTCATTAGCTGCCATTCACAATGTTCGCCTCTAATTTTTAAATTTTAATAGTGTGGAAATGACCATCATTGTGAATGACAACCATTGCCATGATGTTTCCAGATGCACTAAGTTGGTAATATTTTTCAAACTAGCATTATATTTTATATTTTTATTTAAAATGCATTATTCCATACAAAACTCCATAAATTAGGTTATAGATATTCAAAAATTAGAAATAGGTTTATGAACCTTTATGTACAAGACCATAAACCATGGAAAACAATTTAACACCTCAACTTCCATTAAAGTTCGCATACATACATCATAAATACCAAGCTTACTTTAGAAAAAATTGATATTAGTTTTATATAAAATTTTTATGAATGCTAGCTGATCACAAATAATGCATAGGATGAAATGTCAGTATTATCTTAAATCCTATTGTTTAAATTATCATTTAACACAATATGTTTTATTTATTTATGAACAATTTAATTAAAAGCAAATTATATATATTCTAGTCTATGATTCATAAGAGTTTACAAGTGATTGAAGTTTTGACTATTTATTGTGCTAGTGTTAGAAATGCTATTTTGGGTTAAGCCAAAATATTTATTTGTTTAATTAGCAATTAAGTAAGGAAAAACTAATATCTCAGAGAGTTTTGTTGCTCACATTGATTTAGTAAGGCCAAAAATACTCAACCTAGATCTTTGTTGCTTAGTTTGCAGGTGAATACCAACTTAGGTTGTGCTACTTGAATTGTCAAGTTGACTTTTTTTAATGTTAAAATATAATAAATTTTTATTTTATCAAAAGATAAAATCTAAAAATTATATTTTAAAAATTATAAAAATTATTAATCATTTGCTTAAAACTTATATCCAACTCAAATTAGAATACTCATATTATCAAGAATATTCATAATTAGTGAAAGAATTGTTGAGTTTTGCTATTCTTTCACACATTCAAATAAATATATGTGTGACTGAGAGAATAGTGATGTGTAATATGATGATATACTAAAGCTTGTTTCTCATGCTATACAAATCATTTAATTTGCTATTTGAAAACTTTACAAAAAATACAGTAGATTCTAAATTATTTTAAAGTTTCAAAATATAATAAATTATAATTAATAGTCAAATTATAAAAAAAATTAAAATTTACCCCCAATTAACAGTCCAAATTATAAGATATTAAAATTTACTTCCAATTAAGAGTCCAAATTAAAATAAATTACAAGTCCATGCTAACAAAAAAAATAAGAATTTAAACACATGAGTGTTTTGTTTGTGTTTATTGTATAATAATGATAAAATCAAATTCATTAAATTTGATATTGTTCATGTTTTTTAACAACCTCCTTAATTTTGATAAAATTAAAAAAAAATTAATGTATTCCATGTAAAAAAAAACCATCTTAAATTAAATATAAAATATGAGTTACTCATGGTGATGCTGATTAGTAAACTCTTTTTTTATGCTAGTTTAATATTGTTTGAAAATATTTTGATATTGTTGTTAGATGTTATTAGATGTAGGGAAAATTATGGTATGGTGCATTAAAATAATATTTTTTAAAAAATTACCTAAATAAGTAAATATTCATATTAAAAAATATATCAAAATAAAAAATTTCTACTTTCTGGTAAACTCATAAAATATTTTTATTCTTCCTGTATATTTCATGATTTGAAAAAAAATAAAAAAATAAAAACAAAAAATATATTTTCAAAAACACTATAGCATGAGCGGTATATTGTTTTGGAAAATAGTATGCTCGATTTGTAACAATATAATATTTATATAAATATTAAAAACACATAACATTATATATTAATATTTATATATTTATATAATCTTATGACATTATATATAAATGTTTATACTTTAATATATATAAACGTATAGCATTATATATAAACATTGATATGTTTATATAAACATATAAAGTTATATATAAATATTTATACATATGTGTTGATGTTTATAAATATTTATACAACATTTACATAATACTATCCATTTATATAATTGTTTATATAACATTTATATAACATATAAAATGTTTATACATATTTATAAACATTTATATAACATGTAAATTTTTATATAACTATATAATATTTATAATGTTTATATAAATGTGATATATAAACTATATAATATTTATAAAAGTGTTACATATGTATGTGTGTGTGTGTGTGTGTGTGTGTGTGTGTGTGTGTATGTAATATTTATAAAAATATTGTAAACACAACATTATATCTATTCACTTAAACATTTATATAATCATATGCCATTATATATAAAAGTTTATACATTAATATAAATGTACAACTGAGAGAATAGTGATGTGCAATATGATGCTTTTATGCATACACAAGAGATTATGTCTATAATGTATATATGATTTGAAAAAATGATATATCATAGAGAAATATTAGTAGTTTTATCTATGAATGAAGCCGATAGTATTATTGGGTATTGAGGGAGATAATTCAATTATCATTGTCATTTAGGAGTCATTATAGAGCTCCTCTATCGTGATGTTTACTTCAAAAGTGTAAACAAATCTTTTTTAAAATTTAGTTGTTGATACTTCTCATTCGTTATGTACCATAGTTTTCATAACTCATTTTTTTACTTAGATGTATGATTATTAATTCAGAAGTTAATAATCATTGTATAGAAAATTATTATTTTCTTAATATTTTGTTCTCGTTTTTTAAAATATTGAAATAGCTACTAAAAAATTATCTAAAATAATTTGTTATTAAAAATATACAAGTTGAAATTTGGTTCCTTTTGTATTTTTTTTTTATTTTTGGATTTATGTGTAGTCTTATTTTTTTGAGTTATATTTTTAAGTAATTACTTTTTAATTTTTTTTTTGGATAATGTTACTATTATATATTTTTATTTTTATGGTCTGATATATTATTAGTTATTTAGATATTATTGATATGTTACTTATTCATTATTTACTTGGTTATTTATTTTTTGTTTAATTGAGATGTTATAAATTTTGTATTACTATATATTTATACAATTTATCAATGGTTATATAAAATAATATATTTTTTAATAAATGAAATAATATGAAAATTTAATTACCAATTAATAATGTTCATGGTTATTAGTAATATTATTAATTTTCTCCATTGTTATAACCATAAATTAGTTTTTTTTTATTTCTGAAATTTATTTAATTAATTTATAAATAATATTATAAAAAATAACCATAAAAATTTCATATACTATTAACCATAAATTTATTTATTTATGAAATATTATAATTAATGGTTAAATATAATATAATTTTGTTTTCTAATATTTTTATCTCTGCCCCATCCCTCCCCCATCTGGCCTTCTTTACGTAATTAGGTCAGTTCACTTCCTGAAAAATCTTCGACTATTAGAACACACTATCATTCCAGCATTGTTTCCAAGAACCGCATCAAACAAAGAACATCTCTCAAAACACATCGTCATCACAACATTATTTCAAAGAACCATATCAAACAAAGAACATCTCTCTCTCTCTCTCTGCGTGTTTTTTTTTGTTTATCATCATTATAATTTAATGAGAAATTAAAAATGACTTTTGCAAATTTAAAATTGGTAGTGAGCTAAATGGTGCTTTTTTGTTGAGTTCTTGTGTATTAATGATAAATTGGTAGTATGAACTTTTTTTATTTTAATGATTATTTTTTTTTAATTTTTATGGATTTCAAATCAGCCAAAAAGTATGCTAGCTCTAAAATTCTAAGAATATTAAAAGAGGACAAAGAAAATAATAACAAGAGAAGGAGGAGAGCAAGGTACTGTAATTTTTTAAATTAAAATTATATCTTATATTTTAATTTTTGGTTTTTAATTTTTAAAAAGTTTTGTCTTGTAGAGATGATGAATATGAAGAACATGTGGAAATATATCTATTAGATAGGTTTCTATGGTTATAGTGTGAAACTCTTAAATTTTTTCTCAAAGAAGAATATAAAACTTAACCATAACCTTTAATTTTGCTGTCATTACTAATGTTGACAGTTTGTTGAGGTTGTAATTTTTGTTGGTGGATGTTTATGAAATGATTCTATTTAGCTTTTATTCTTAATAAATCATTTTTTCTGGTCTTTAATTAGGTACCCAATAAATTCCATAGTTATTCTATTCTATTATAATTGTAGATGCTTTCATTAATTTAATTGGCCCAATATTAATTTTTGTTTAATAGTACTATTGAAAAAAATTCACTACACTAAGACTTTATTATATCTATCTAATATTGGCATGTAGAATCAAATCACACTTGATGGAGAATTGGGGGGTGTAGAAGACAAAGAGCCCATGTCAAACTATACATTATTGTAAGCATGGGAACAAACATTGTATAGAATTTTCTTAATGTGTTTTCTTAGATACCATGCAGTCTCAAAGCACATTAGCCGTGCATGGTGACCTATTTCGTGTATACATTTATAAAAAGTAATTATTCCATCATTATATATGGTTCACATGAGTAATATGATAGATAATTTGATTAGTAATAGAGTACACCCTTTTGTTTTAAAAAAATGTGCATATAGTATATATATCCAAAGTAATAGACATGTGGTGCGTGTTAAGTTGCTTATATAGTTCAATCTATGTTTGCTTTACATTCACATTATTTATTGTTCACAATGAAACATGTGCACTAATATGCTTCTGTGCACAAAAAACTTACCAATTTCTTTGTCACACATACAAAAAATTAGAAATTATCAAAAATAATAGGGTAGAACTAAATGAAAAAAAAATCAAACAAGATGAAACACGTCATTTAATAATGACTTTCAAAATTTTGACTATGATCTAATGTTGATTCTGAGATTATTACAAAGAATCAATATATCAAAGAAAAGTTTTTTAATTAAAATTGTTTATTGGATCTAAATCTCCAAATGAAGAAATATCTTTAATATTGGTGTGATATTTTATTTTTAATGTTATTCTAGTAGTATAATTTTTGTTAAATTAAACAATTAGCAATAAAAAAATAATGATAAACCAAAATCAAAAATTATCATTAATGCATAACATGAAACTCTTAATATATGATACTCTTGATATAACATATGTTTTCCTTTTATTTTATTTTTTCTTTTTAGCTATTTTAGATTTAGCATATGTTAATAAATATTTTTGTGCATTTGATGATACTCTTGATATATGACACACACACACACACAAATATGTATTTATAGTTTTTTGTTTGAATTTATGTGTATCATTGTATTTTTTGCCGTATATATATTTGCAATGTTTTGTTTTGGTGTAACATTATAATATGAGTATATTAAATGATTTTATAATTTTTTTTCAATTATAGCCATGTTATTGTTTGATGAAATTAATTAACCTGTTTTATAATATTTTAAAAAAAGTGATGTGCCCATTTGGTTTATTTGCTCATTGACAATTTGGGCATTATTAAAAATAGCCCTCTTGAGCTGCACTTTGCCAAAATGTAGATTCTCTTTAATCTTTTCTTTGATAAAATAATCTTTTTATGTGATTAGACTGCTAATAAAAGATTAGATTGAAAATTTCATATTATGTGAGCTAACAACCATCATAGAAAATGAAATTTGGCATTTTAATACAAAAAATTAATTTCTCAATTAAATATTCAATTGGAAAAGTATATAAGTGATAGTCATATCTATAATTTTTGCTAAATTAATAAGTTGTCATCCTTCTTATCCTTTAAGTTTGAATTGATGTGTATGTAAATAATCTTGAAGTAAATTACTTAAATATTAGGATAAATTTCTATTACACTGCTATTTTTTTGGCAGGTCTTTAGTTCATAAGATTGTGTGTCCTTAGGCTGCTACTTTAATTAACTATTTATTTATACATTTATTTGGCTTTACTCTTTGTATTTCAGTCATGTGTCTCTATAATATAAAGCTTTAGTTTTACTAGATTATATTCATTCATTTCTAATCTTTATCTTGTTAGTAAACTTAATGTAGGATGTGACTGGATTACTAAGAGCATTGTAGTCAACTAATTTTGCTTAATTCTCATTCTTCTTAGCTTAGTTAGTTTACTTTAGCAAATTGTATTTTGATTGTAGTTTTCCACAAAATATGTTAATGTTAATGTCTGTAAGTATTCGTATCTCTAATCAGCCCATATTTGTAATGCTAGGAATCTATAATTGAAGGCTTCTTCACATATATGTTTTCTAGTTTAATACTTTGTATGATATGGTTTCTAGTCAATATCTATTATTGTTCATGTCTGAATTCTTCATTAATTGATTTACCAAAAGTTCTTGGAATTGGATCTTCATTCCATTTATTTTTTCTATCTTATTTATTTTTATATTCAAAGATTGAGTTGAATCATAGTTAAAATTTTGTTCTCTGATCTTCATCGAGAAGTGAGAAGCTTACTCCTTCACACTTGCAAATCTTTTCTTTTTTGCGTCCCTTTCTTGCACTACAAGAAAAATCCCATATAGCTAGGGATAATTCCTTAGTTAAATGAAGATTTTCTATCGCTAAATGGGATATAGCGACGGATTAACGATAGAAGTTTTCCCAATCTAAAGTGCATCGCTAAAAATTAGCGAGGGAAAGAGTCTGTTGCTATAATATTTTAAAGACAGAAATATTCCTAGCTAAAATAATAATTTCCCTAGCTAAATTAATTAGCTAGAGTTACCATCGCTAAACGGATATAACAATGGAAGCTTTCCCAATATAAAGTGCTCGTCTCTAAAAATTAGTAAGGAAAATAGTCCCTAGCAAAATAAATTTAGCGATGGAAAAATACCTAGCTAAAATAATAATTTCTCTATATAAATATTAAGGGAAAAATCCCTAGCTAAATTTGTAAGGGAAAATTCCTTAGCTATTATCATTCCAAAACTATTTTCAGAATTTTATTTTTTTTTCAAATTATTTAATTAAATAATTTAATATTTTTATATTAAATTGAATTAAAACATAAACTATAAATGATAATTTATAATTAATAAAAAATAAAATCATTTAAAATATTATTATGATTCAATATTTTACATAATTCAACAAAAATATAACCAAATATAATTACAACATATTGATTAATTTATCTACCGACAGTGCATAAAGTATAATCTATCTGTGCATTGACCTCGCTTTCTCTCCATCATCTCCTCCGATCACCATATTTCTACTACGACAAAGATGTCCGAGTCACGGTGCATCATGTTTAGTAAAAAATCTTTTTACTTATAAAAGCTTTGTACGGGGAATAATGCGGTACCATATCTGTACAAATATAAACTAGCCAATCAAATCAAAATAAATAAATAAATAAATATATGTTTTGATAAATATATAATACTACAATATAGATGTACATATATACTACAATGTATATGTACATATATACTAGCATTTCACTAGTTACATATATTATTGCAATATATGTACATATAAACTGCAGTATTATATGTACATATATACTGTGTACATATATACTCAGTATATATGTACATATATACTGTAGTGTATATGTATACACTAGCATATACTGACATGTACATATATACTGGTATATATATATACAAGTATTTATATGTACATATATACTCAGTATATGTACATATACACTACAATATATATGTACATATATATGTGTATACATATATAGTGTAGTGTATATGTACACACTGGTATATTTCTATATGAATATATATACTGGTATATATGTACAAGTATTTATATGTACATATACTTAGTATATGTACATATACACTACAGTGTAAATGTACATATATGTGTATACATTTACACTTTAGTATATATGTACATATATAAGTAAATGTATGTACATATACACTACAGTGTATATGTACAAGTATGTACATATATACTAATAAATACTTGTACATATATACATGTATATATGTACATATACACTGTAGTATATATGTACATATATACTAGTGTATACATATAAACTGCAATATGTATGTACATATATACTATAGTGTATATGTACAAATACTTTAGCATATATATGTACATATACTAAGCATCTATATATACATATAAATATGTACATATACTATAGTGTATATTTACATATACACATATACTGGTAAATACTTGTACATATATACCAGTATATATGTATATGTAGATATATACTAGTATATATGTACATATACATATATATAGGTATAAATGTACAAGTATTTACATTAAAATAAAGCGTAAACACCTATTATGGAGCATGAACATCAAACAACTATATATTCTGTAATAAGAATAAAAAAAATGAACAAACACCTTAACTAGGGCTATAAAAATCATCTTTGTTTATATGAAATTGCATCGAACTTGGAAACACAAGGCACAAAAAATTTGCAATAAGATTGTACACGATAAAAGTTCAATACATATACATACATATTGTGCAGAAAATATAATCTATCCATTAAATTGACGTTGCTTTCTGTCCCCCAGCTCATTCGGTCACCATATTTCTGCTACGACAAAGCTGTCCTAGTCGCGGCATGTAATGTCTAGTAAAAAATCCCTTCGCTTATAAAAGTTCCGTATGGGGAACAATGCCATACCATATCTGTATGAAATTTAAACTAGTCAATCAAATCAAAATAAATAAATTAATAAAGTTATGTTTTGATAAATATTTAATACTACAGTATATATGTACATATATACTAGCATTTCACTATTTACATTTATTACTATAGTATATGTACATATTTACTATAATATTATATGTACATATATACTAAGTACATATATACTCAGTATACATGTACATATAATGCTGTAGTATTATATGTACATATATTGCAGTATGTATGTAGATATAATGATCATCATTTCACTTGGTTCTTATGTTCTCCTTATTCTTACTTTTTTGTGTGGCTTTGATTGGTGCACTAGAAGAGACATGCTCCCTTCATCTAGCAATAGCATGATATCCTTTCACCTTTAGCGTGCTAATTAATTCTCTATTTCTTTATGTAGATTATGCAAACACATTGCCTAGATATTCACGATATTTTATTTTTGCATATTCATCTGTAAGTGATTTTATTTAATTAATAGTATTATTTGTAGTCATTGTAAGTTTCATTTAGAATTATGTTTGAGCATAATTCTTTGTAAATAGAACAAGGAAAATTTAGTTTAGATCAGTCAGTGGATGTACAAAAGGTTTATGAATTGAATTTTAAAATTAGATTTTTTGAGTGGGCTAGAAACTTTCTTCAACTTTGCTTGTAGTGAATTGAGATAGATCGACAAAGATAAAATTAAGTGTCCATGTAATAACAACAAGTGTCAGAATATGTCTTTTCGTGATGTAAACATTAATCTATACCATCTGGCTAAATATGACTTTGTAAGAAATTATTTTGTTTGGATTTATCAAAGAGAAAGTACAATGATTGTGAACATTGACCAAAATGAGAGTACTGAATCCTATGTATGTAGCGAAGAAGCATCAAATACATACCATAGAATGGTCAAGGAAGCTACTGGTGCTGACTTCAATATGGATTACATGGAAGAACCACCTAATTCCGAAGCTCGGAAATTTTATCATATGCTCAAAGCTGTAGATAATAGGTCGTGGCTTGGTTGTAAAACATATTCGCAAGTATCACTTGTGGCTCAACTTTTGAGTATGACGTATGAAAATCATATATCTGAGAAATTATTTGATTAGGTGACAGAACGATGAAAGAGATTATTCTGTATCATAATTTGGTAACTAACAACTTTTACAGCACTAATAAGATACTACGAGGTATGGGTCTACCAGTGGAAAAATATGATTGTTGTTTCAATGGATGTTTGTTATATTGGTGTGGTGATATGGATTTAATTAGCTATAAGATTTGTGACAACCCCAGCTTAAGAAGGCATCTTGTGTTGCAGAAATATGACAGAAGATGAAAGTTGCATTTAAGAAGATGTATTACTCCCTTTTAATTCCTTGATTGCATAGACTATATGCATCAAATGCTATAGCACATGATATAAGGTGACATTCTTAGCTTGAGATTGAATAAAGGGTGATGCGTCATCCATTAAATTAACTTTCTTGGAAGCATTTTTATCATATACATCAAGATTTTGCTGGTAAAAGTCAAAATGTGAGGTTGGATCTCTACACTGATGGTTTTCAGCCATTTGGCTAGTCTAGGCAACAGTAAAGTACATGGCCAGTGATAGTGACACCTTACAATTTTTCTCCATTGTTGTGTTTGAGGAAGCAATATATGTTTTTGTCAATATTGATTCCAGTGCCAAAAAATCCAAAAGACATGTTGGATATTTTCTTACAACCTCTTATAGCAAAGTTAAATCATTTATGGAATGTTGGCATGAATACATATTACATTTTAAAAAAACAAATTTTTATTATGAAAAGGCCCTTATGTAGACGGTAAGTGATTTTCCTACATATTCAATATTATTGGGTTAGAGTACTACAGGATGATTAGTAGGCCCGTATATCATGGACAAGTCTGATGCTTTTACTCTCAAATTTAGTGGTAAATAGTCATCGTTTGATAACCATCGTAAGTTTCTACCTACAAATCATCTATTTCGTATAAATAGAACTATATTTCGAAAAATTAAATAGTGAAGATAGTTCCACCAACTGTTCATTCAAGAGATGATATCTTGACAGAGATTCAGAGTTTAGGTTTGAAAAGGTAACTTAAATGGACACTACTAGAACTAATGGACCAATATGAAAAACATTTGGCAGGAGAAAACACAATATTTTTTGGGGCATGCCCTATTAGAGGTCCAATTTAATTCGTCATAACTTGGATGTAATGCATATTGAAAAAAATATGCTTAATATTTTTTTCAACACTATCCTGAATGTACGTGGAAAAACAAAGGACACTTTAAAATAAAGACAAGAGTTTATTGATTACTATCGGCATCCTAAATCAAAATAGAATGAGGCTACAAGAAAATATCCTAAAGCTTGTTACACACTTGATAAGAAGGCAAAATAGAGATTATGATAATGGGTTAAAATTTTGAAATTCCTTGATGGATATGTGTCAAATATGGGCAGATGTGTAGATATGAACAAGCTTAAGTTATATGGAATAGAAAGTCATGACTATCATGTATTTATGTAGAGATTAATACCAATTATTTTTTGTGAAATACATTTCCTAAATGTTTGGAAGATCCTTACAGAACATAATTTGTTCTTCAAATAGCTAACCACAACCACAATCAAAAAAGATGACATGGTGAGACTGGAGAATGACATACCGCTCATTCTTTTTAAGTTTGATTAGATATTCCAACTAAGCTTTTTTGACTCATGGAGCATTTGCCTGTCCATTTGGCTTATGAAGCAAGGATAGCCAGGCTGGTGAAATACAGGCTGATGTATCATTTTGAGAGATAAATAAATATAAGTAGCTATGTTTTATTCTTTTACTCATAAATTAATATTGTAATTTATTTAATTGAAACCTAACATAATGGTTGTAGGTATCTTCGTAAGTTGAAATTAAATGTTAGAAACAAGGCAAAAGTTGAAGGTTCTATTTGCAATGCATATTTAGTAGAAGAAGTATCATCTTTTTGTTCTTATTATTTTGAGGACCATATCAATACAAAGAATAGAAATGTGTCTCGGAATGATGAAGGTTAAGTGATGGTAGAAGAGCACAAGTTATATATCTTCAAACACCCTGGAAAAGTATTTGGAAGAGTAATAAAAAGATGTATGATAGATGACAAGTACAAAGTAACTCGGAGCTACATTTTACTTAATTGTGAGGAGGTTGCACCATATATTGAGCATGTATACACAAAATGGTTGCAGGTTTAATCATATGATAAATTTGTCCTGAATAGGAATAATTAAAAATTGATATCCATTGTTCTCCCTTTATTTATATTTGTGCATTGTTAATGTTGAGCAGTTAAAACATTAGCAACCAGCCATTCCTACGCATGAGGTCGATTATATACTAGAAACAAAATTTGCGAAATGGTTCAAGAAAATATGAGAATTATTTAACCTTAATTTTTTGAATAATTTGATTTTTTAGGATCTTATATTTTTTAACATTATTTGTTGAATTTATGAAACAGACAAATGATCCTTCAAATAGATTTTCCACATAATTCATACAGAATCTAAGTAAAGGCCCATTTAGATATGTGATAACCTATCTTGGGTATTTTGTCTATGGATATAAATTTCACACAATAGGGCACGGTTCTTCTAAAGCAACTATTAATAGTGGTGTATGCATTAAAAGCTCAAGTTATAGTTCAAATGAGATAGATTATTATGGTCAAATAGCAGAAGTTATTGAGTTGTAGTATCCTAGACTCAAAAATAATAGGATTGTATTATTAAAATGTGAGTGGTTTGATCCTACACAAAATATGGGTACAAAGATTCATTCGGTTTATAAGCTAGTGGATGTTACCCATAAATGTAGATTTAATTAATATGAGCCATTTATTATGGTAGTTCAAGCTACTATAGTATATTATTGTACATATCCGAGTTTATCTCATAATAAGAGTGACTGATGAGTCATTTGCAAAATAAAAGCTTGATCAAATTTTGAAGTACAAATATCTCAACAAAGAAGTGCAAACTTTGCTATTACACTAGCATTTCAAGAAGATGACATAAATAATATTGAGCTTATGCAAGTAGACAAAGATCTTGAAAACTTATCTAACTTAAATGGTGGCCTAATAGAAACTGAAGATGGTCATTTTCTATCTGAAGATAAGTTAGAACTTCCATCAGAATCAGATGAAATGTCAGGAGATCTATTAGAGAATGATATTGATACCAATAATTAAACTATTATAATTGTATTAGAATATTATAGTTTCTAAGACTTTCTATATTTTGTTGCAATCCATTTTTATGTGTTATTTTAAAATGCATGGTTGTTCATTATACAATATCAATTTATGTTTTCATTATATCTCTATTATTTGTTCTATATTTTTTACATTTTCTATAGTATATGGTGCATAAAGGATGTGGGCATGGTGGAGATGGACATGGACGTAGACATGGATGAGATTCATGTAGTATTTTGTCCTATTTTATCGTTAGTATCATCTAATACCCACCCTATCTAGACTTCAACATCACAATCACCATCACCATCATTGACATCTTTACCATCACCTTTATCAGATAGGACACCAGCCATTATCCTTCTTGCACTCACTTCTGATCCATCACAATCATCTACACCATATTTTACACCATTAGTTTTTACCCCATTTACATCACCATCAACATTATCAATTGATGTGGCTTTCTCTACAGGCAGTGCTAAGTTAGTAATAGAGATTATGGATCAGAGGTATATGTAATATATAAATATTACTTTAATAAAATATTATGATGGCCCTATTAGTGGTTTTTATTTATAGATATAAATTACTTGTTTTCAATGTTATTTGTTTATTTTTATAGTTTTATTCCATTTCACAAGTGTTCATCTATAATTACAAAGTCTTTCAAAAAAATGGTAGATTCCAAAGCATTCTCGTGGAAGAAAGGTTTTGAATCAAAAAAAGAGACTAACTTTTATATCTTTCAGGTAAAAAAAAAGAAACAAACGCATTGAAAATTAATTATCTAATTAGTTAACTATTATGTTTGTTATTAGTCAAGAATAAAGGAATTATGTCCTAGTTATTATTATACTTTTTTTGTAAATTTTTTATATATAGAATCAGTGTACATGGGCACCCCAATTTGATGGACAGATAAAGTCATTATGGTAGAGCAAAGCTGCTCGACTGTACTCAGATTTATCCATAAATTAAAGATTCTAAAAGATAGGCGTGATTTTATACATGAGGATGAGTATCCAAGATGGCTTAAGTATTGGGAAAAGCCAGAAGAAAAAAAATTAGAATTAGCCAGCAAAAACTGATGGATTAATGTAGCTTGACCAGGTACAGAAATGTCTTGCCACACAGGAGGATCAAAGTCGAGCATTGAGCATGATTGAGATTTGGTACAATTTATAACTTTAAAACATTTATATATTAACAGTTGGCCTAATAGTCCAAATAATTCAAATCTTTGCATGGTTTCACAATTTTAGCTAAAATTTTCTAACATATTTATTTTTTGACTTACAAAATACATACTTTAGGCCTGAGAATTGGGTTAAGATCTCAATTTTTATAAGATTTTCAGAAAGATGCATGTGAAGAAAGTGGATGGGTAATTTGTTGACAAAAAATCTCAGATGATTGCTAAAAAAATCTATTATATTAATAAAATTTTAGAATACTATAATAAATTTGGAATGTTGTGTGGAATGAAAAATATTTGATTTATTTTATTTATATCTAGCATAGTATTTTATTATGTTTTAACACAGGATCTAATGGAGGTATGTGTGACAGTTGATTCTCACCTAGTTGAGGGTTCTATGGATCTTCAACCAATTGAATATGATCATATCTATCTGGAGACCATAGGAGGTAAGAAGAAGTAGTGAGTGTACGACATCGGCTCGAATGTAGTTGCTATTTGTTTTAGCAATTTGCTTCTAGTTCTTCTATCATAGTAGTGGTGGATGAGGTGGTCGAACTACAAGTAATTGAAATACATGAATGTATTGTATTTATTGAGATAGAAATGAAAGAGAAAGATCAGTAGATTATTTTTTAGAAGGAAGAAATGCAGTAAATAAAAGAAGTGAATGATGAGATGAAAGAATTAAGAATGCAATGCTACACTAGATATGCTATATGGAGTCATAATTAGTGGCCTTGACGTGACAGATAGAATACCATGTTCCAACAGAGATACCACGTAAGAGAGGCTAGCACAAATGCACTAACTAATGATGAGGATTTTTTTTTAATTTTTAATGAATATATAACCTATGTTATGTTTTTGTTCTAGCTATGTAACTATTGTATTAGAATAAATGTTGAATAGCTTTTACTTTTTGTTTTTATACAATTTAATATAGTCTATGTTTTGAATGATAAAATAGTTAGGGATTTTTCCCTAACAAATTAGCTAGGAAATTTTCTATATATATTCAGTCAAAAATATTAATTATTACTATTAATTACGATACAAATTAGCAAGGAAAAATATAATTAGCTTGTAAATTTTCTTTGTTCAAAAATTTTCCAGGAAGATAATTTTTTCATTAATATTTTGTGATGAACACTTTAGCTTGGGATAATTTACATATTAACTCCATCGCTATTATATTTTAGCAACTAAATTTCATATAATAGCTAAGGAAATTAACCTAGCCACCCGAAATTTTGTTTATAGTGATAGATAGATAGATAGACAGATTGATAAATAGATTCATAGATAGATTGAAAGAAAGATTGATAGACAAATTGATATACAAATTGATAGACAAATTGAAAATAGTTTGAAGGACATATTGATAGACAAATTGATAGACAGATAGATAGATATATAAATAGATAATAGACCAATATACAGATAGATGGATAGACATTTAGATAGATAAAAAGATAGATATATAGAAATATTGATAGATAAATAGACAGATAAATTGATAGATAGATAGATAGACAGACATACAAAGAGATTGACAGATAGATAGATAGACAAATAGATAAATAGATAGATAGACAAATAGATAGATAGATAGACATATAGATAAATAAATAGATAGAAAGATAGATAGAGAATCAAATATATAGACATATATATAGAAAAATAGATACACAGATAAATAGACAAATAGTATAAAAGATATATAGATCGATAGATAGATACAAAGATAGATTGACAATTAGATATAGAAATATATAGGACTAATGATAGACAAATCGAGAGACAGATATACAAACATATAATCAGATAGACAGACAATCAAGTAAACACATAGGCAAGTAGATAGACAGCAGCCAGAAAGACAAACAAATAGATAGGCCGATGAATAATAGACAGATAGTCAAATAGGCAGATAGACAGATAGATAGATATATAGTTTGATAGAGAGATTGAGGGACAGATAGAAAGACAGATAAAAAAATAGATAGATAAATAGATAGATAGATACATAAATAGATATTAAGAAAGATATATAGATAGGTAGAGAGATAGATAGACATATAATAGACAAAAAATAGATATATAAATAGATAGATTAGATTGATTGATACATAGAAAGATTGATAGAAGAATGATATACTATAATGATTAATAGACAGTTTTATAATTAGATTAATAGATAGATTGATAATCTAATTAAAAGATAGATTTATAGACAAATTGATAGATAGAAAGATGGACAGAAAGAAAGAATGAATGAATGAAATAAAGAAAGATAGATAGATATAAAGGTTGACAAATAGAAAGGTTGACAAATAGAAAGAAAGATAGATAATTTTATAATTATTTAATTAATATTATAATAAAAAATTGTAAGGTGTATATTTTGAATTTATACCTTGCTACACGCACATTAATTTATTTGAAAAATTTTTGATAGTAAATAAAATAAATGTGTCTTTTTGTATTATATATTATATATAGATATATATATATATTATTTATTTAATGTTTTTATAATTAAAAAATAAAAAATATTTTGGAAATACATATAATTTGTTTATTTTGGAAATATATTTAATGTTTAGTTTGTCGAGACTAAGTCCCCCCATCTTTCCCTCGACATTTCAAAGAATAAGCGATGCAACTCATCCGCAGTCCTCCATCCTTCTCTTGACACCGATGCAACATAACATATTCGAATTAAGTGATAATTTGTTATTGATTTGAGGTACTTTTTCTACTGTAATTCTTCATCGATTATCATAATGCATATTGATTCTATTAAAATTTTTTTCCGAAATTCTTCTTCTTTAATCGTATACATTAAATTAATTATACTTATTGTGATACATACCTAATGCATTGTATTGTGTTGGGCAGTAGGTATGCTATATAAACATAATTTAATTATACTTTTTTTAATACATATTCTGTTAATTTAATTATACTTTTTCTAATACATATTCTTTTAATTTAATTATACTTGGATTACTTATATAAACTTAATCGTATAACACAAAATGGGTGTTTTGTGTTGGGCAG
Organism: Sapria himalayana; assembly: GCA_029783825.1. NCBI lineage: Eukaryota > Viridiplantae > Streptophyta > Magnoliopsida > Malpighiales > Rafflesiaceae > Sapria > Sapria himalayana. The sequence goes on along the minus strand of JAREIK010013870.1, from coordinate 3,119 downwards.
TGTGTATATAACACATAAATATATAAGTATTTTATTATATTTATAACTATAAAAATAGTTTACATAAACATAACTATATAAATATACCAGCATATATTTATATAGATATATATCTATCTATCTATCTATCATAATTTTATATATGATACATTCAAATACATGTCGTGTATTTCAGATACATATAATATTATATACATATTTACACAAATAAAGATATATTGACTTTATGATAGGATTTTAATAATGTATATTTGAAATTTGTAAGTCATCATTATAAAATCACATCTAATAAATTTGCATTATGAAAATATCTATTATTCCATAATACCTTTACCTACCCAATAAGTATAATTATATTAATATATGTAAACTATATTTTATACATGGCTTTATGTATAAGAAAAACACACACTCATTTGAGTGTATTTAATATCTATAAATTTAAAGTATAGTCACAATTATCTATAAATATTTATGACCAGTTTTCAATTAGTTCAAATAAAATGTAATAGGCTTTATGTATACTGATTAATTTACAAGACATTTAAATACTTTATATATTTGACTATATTTAATTACTATGTTTAATAAATCCCGCATAGGCTTTCTTATAAATACCCTAGCATTGACTATCAATATGATTCATACTAGATTAAAATATATAAGATATCCAGCTCATCTGACATACATGATTTCCTACATGAATTGATGCCGATGACTTTTTGATGGGTTTGAGAAGTTCCACCTATATGGATGAGTAGATCTCACATATTTTATCACCGCTATAGCCATTAACTCATAAATTATATACCCATGGACTTGATATTGTTTACTTATTGTAACCTAACCATAGAATTGTTTACTTAAGTAAACACTATAAAATATTTACTTATTGTAAGCTTAGATAATGAAGAAACTTTGGTAATTAATCCAAATAATCAATATCTATGAAATGATAATCAGATTCCATAGTTAACTTTATAACTTGTTAAACTCATATACTTGTGATATTTTACCGTGCAATAAAATAACTAACACTCTCTATAATTTCAATACTTAATGGTCTTTGAGCTTTATAATTACAATGATTCTTAGATTTAGACCTCATGTTTTTGATTGCTTTGACGTTTTCTCTTAGTTGAATTTTTACAATTAACTTTGTATATAATTCTAAAAAGGTTGATATTTCACTTGTTATCTCTGTTGAATCTCCTTGCTTAGAATTAGATCATGAACATCATCAAATTTCAATTTATTATTCTTGATGAAGAATGCACAATTAATTGTAATACATAATTTTGATAGAGAACACAGAAGTATCAATCACATACTTCATCATTTACTTTAATACCAAACAAACTTAATTGGGTTGTGTTTGTGTTGACTCATTGATTGTTGGGTCATTGATGTGCTTTCTGTCAACTTCAGATTGAAAAAACACTCATCGTGTGAATTTTTGTAGCATCAATTAGTTTGTTATATAATAGCAAGAGCCATCGTAAGCCTTACTATGCTCTTCTAATTTTTTATATTGAAAGTAAGTTGGTAAGATATCCATATTTAGATGATTTCAAGTGCTAGTATGTGCTCTCTTTCTTCATAGACTCTATCATCTTCCTCAGAAGGGGTTGATATATATTTTTAGTATATAATCTTCCATCTATATTTTCTAGAATCCAAATTTTTTCCATAAATTTTTTTTTGTTTAACTTTTCCTTCATATGAGTCATTACTATCACAAAATATGAATTCATCTAGAAAATTCTTGCAAAACACAGTGTATGAGAATTGAGAACACCTCTTTTGACATGCTGATATTGTCTGCAAAAATTTACTATTTATTAAATTCATTATTATCATAAATAAACTTCGCCCAATGGGTGCATTATAATGCACAACCTAAACCTCAATACCATTGTTGAGAATAACTGATTACCTATTTGTTAGATAGACATTTAGATAACCTGACAAATATAAAGGTAAACAGATAGAATAATTGATAGATAGATGATAGATATAAATATAAATTATATATATATATATATATATAGAAAGTAGAAGATTAATAGAAAATATATATAGATTAATAGAAATAAGATTGACAAATAGGCTGATAAATAGAAAGACAGTTAGATAGTTAGAGAGATAGAAAAATAGAAGAAGATATATAGATTAATTGATAGATATAATTAGATAGTTACATAGATATAGATTTCATAAAACATTTCGACAAAAAATAGATAATAGAAGGATAAAAAGATAGACAACATTAGATAGATACATAGATATACAAATAGACAGAAAGATATATTGATGTCATTGATAGATAGACTAATAGCTAAACTGGTAGACTGTAGATGATAGAGAGGCAGATAGATAGAGAGGCAGATATAATATAGATAATTAATAATTAGACAGACAAATAAATAGATATAGGTAGGTAGGTAGGTAGAGAGCTATATAGATAGATAGATAAAATAGATAGATATATAGATAACTGATAAATAGATGTATAATGAATACATATATAAACAGATAGATATTATTGATAAAATCTATATAGATATTGATAGAAAAAGAGATCTATAGATAGATTGACAGATAAAAGATAGTATAAAAGATAGATATAGACATTTAGAAAGGTACATAGATAGAGAGATAAAAAGTCATATAGATAGCAATATATAGATAGATTATTAGACAGATAGATAAACAAATAATAAATATAGATAGATAGATAGATAAAAGAGAGATAATATATATTTATAGAAAGATAGATAGACATATTGATAGATAGATAGATTGATGTATATATAGATTGATATACAAATTTTTGACAAAATGATCGACAAATTGATAGAGAGATTGATAGACTATTTGATAGACAGATTGATAGTTATAATGATAGATAGATAAATAAACAGACCAACTAATTGAGAGTAGATACATACATACAAAGATAATAAGATAGATAAAAGATAGACAGACTGATTGATTAAGTATATATAGATAGATACAGATAGATAGACGACAAATAATAGATAGATAGACAAACAAATAGATAGATAGATAGATATATCGATAGATAGTTAGATAAACAATATATAGATAAATAGATA
>JAREIK010013869.1:0-12248 GCA_029783825.1 Sapria himalayana | reverse complement strand
AAAGACTATGCGGATTTACTCCTAGATCTTTAAGATAAAATGAGCTAATTTGAATAATGACGTATATGCACAATGACCCACTTGGGCTTAAAAAAACTATTGTATCTATATAACAAATTTTGATAATTTATTGGTATAATTAAATATTTATGTTTTACTATTATTTTTTTTTTATAAAGTGCTGAAAATGAAATACTAAGAGCCGGAGATGCAGTAATAGCACAATAACAGAGGTTCCGATGTCCGATCAGCAGGCCAAAATTTTTGGAGCAGAGCCTGACTCGTCCGATGATCCGACTCGCTCCGTTAATTAACCAAGAATTTTTATAAGTATTGATAATTTTTTAAATATTATAAAAATAAATAATATTTTAGCGAGCATCTAAGTATTGATATTAACACTATATTCAAAAATGAAGACTTTTAACTTAGTTTATTAGGAATAAATAACAATAAGATACTTAGATACTAATTATTATTTTATTCTCATTAATAAGATTAAAAATCTGACATATTAAATTAGTAGAACTCATATGAATTTACTTTTTTATGTACTATCAAAATAACACATAATATATTAATCCTCCTGATGCTTAGCATAACATTATGGTCTTTTTTTGTGATTATAAATATAATTTTAAATAGGACAATGTTAGATAAGATTATTAAATAATTATATACTTAAAAGACTATGGAAATCCACTCCTAAATCTTTAAATAAAGTGAGAGCTAATTTGGATAATGACATAGATGACATGAAAATGAGATATCGAGACTATGAGTTGTGATGATCCAAATCATACAAACTATACTATAATGGCATACTTTTTCATTTATAGTTATATTGCTATTCAAAAAAAACTATTTTATTTATATTTTCAAACTTTTGCAATGTATTTTTTATGAAACAATTTACATTTAATTTTTAAACATATTTTTTTATTAATATATATATTCATTTATTATATAATAACTTATAAAATTAAAAATAAAAATTAAAAGCTGCAATGGGCAGTGACCACAAGCTTGCTGCAATGGCTCATGCCCAAGCCCCAGGGGTAGGTTGGCAGGGGGCCAGACTACAACAACAAAGGACCAATATGTCACTTTTAGTCAAATAAAATTGACCTCCATGGCCCGATACCCCCAACTACCCCAATCAAGCCATTGGGCAGTGTAGAGTCTACCTCACTCGGTCCCATGTTGGCACAACATGACCCGAATTGAAAAACCATAACATGTCTGGTATAGCATGGTGGCACAACTGAGCCACCAAAATCAGGTCATGCTGACTCGACATGACCAATTGACACTTTTGATATAAAGATTGGACATGATCCAACAGTTGATTTTTTAGCAACTAAAATTCAAAAAAAATTATATTTAAAAAAATCTACACTAAAACCTTTTATTTATTTATACAACTAACAAATGTATTTTTATACAATCTCTCTATTCTATTTTATTGTATCATATTCTATATTTATAAATTTATTAGTTTTTTATTTTAAAATTTGATATCAATGAAACATAACAAAAGTGTTGTAGGTATGTGGTTGTGATGTATAAACTTAAGGATTTGTGTTTAAGTTGATTGTCAACCACATTAATTATCAAGTTTAAATGATTTTTATTTTATTTGTTAGATAAAAAAATTCTTTTATCCTCTTTTTTCTTTACAAAATAGAAGATTTATATTAGTATTTATAAATTTTTAATAATAAAAATAAATATTGGTAAATGTAATAATAAAAAAATTTAAGATTTTTTAAAAATTTTAATTTTAAAACTCAACATCTAGTTGCTTCCTATATCTTATGTAACTAAAAAACTAAAAATTAATAGATAAGATTTTATAATATGGACTTATTTTAATATAAAAAAAATATTATAAAAGTTAAAGACAATTCAACCAAATGAAAAACAATATATATATATATATATATAATATATATATATATATATATATAAAACTAAAAACTAATAATGAAATGAAACACTTTAAGAGACATGTCAAATAATATATCAAAAAATATGATACACTAAATCTTAAGTTTACCCATAATAACATCAATGAAATTAAATATATTTACGGTATAGTGATTTCATTCATGTATATCATGAGTTTATAAAAGAAAAAATATTAGACTAAATATAAGTATAGGTATTTCATTTAAATTTGTAGATAATCCTAAATTAATATGTTTTATAGAAAAATATTTCCAACTCTAATATTGTAAGATTCCTAAACTTATCAAATGATATAAAATCATTTGAATTTTAAGACTTAATAATTCAAGATATTAAAAATCATAACGGTATAGCGTCAATAACATTTGATAGATGGACTACCATAAATAATATGTATTTCATAAGTGTCAGTCCATATGTTAATTCAAACTAAACACTAAATACATTATTAATATTTATTAAATATTAATCCTCATGATACTTGCTCATATATGAACATATAACCACTATCTTTAGAACATAAAAAAATAAAATAATTAGTATCATATTTAATAATTTTATAAATAATTATATAGTAATAATTTATTAATAACAATGATTAAAAATGATTTCTCAGCTAAATTATTTAAGTTAGATTAAGTATTATATTATAAACTTAATAGTACAAATTAATTTATCAATTATTAGAAATTATTTAACTTCTATAAAATTTATTAACATAATTACCTAGAATTTCATAAATAATATCAGTTAGTATGACTAAAATGAAAAAATTTAAATTGATATCCAACAACATTGGAATTTACTTATTTTAATAATTAAATTGAATGACAGAATTTTCATTTTTAGAATTATTAAATTTTTTTACAATATGATAGACATGTGTTCATTGTATTAAAATACATCCTACATTGCACTTGAGTATATATGCAACATTAATTAAATATTTTTATCATATAAGACATATCAATAGTTTAGTAAATTAGTGGTAGAGATAAAAAAATATTTAATATATTGATTGATAATTCTATCAATTTTTTTCTTAGATATATCTATGGATCTAAGAGTAAAGTTGAAGATATAAAAAATATTTTAATATTCATAATCAATATGAACCAACTACAAGAATCAAAAGATAGAACATATGAACAAATACATAATTTATACAAATATTAGGTCGTACCCAATATATAAGACTCTCACTTAGCACAAGAACTAGAAGAGGTTCAACCTTACCTTGAGAATTGAAGAGGCTACATCTAATGAGTCTCGAATCTGAGGCATACCATCATTGGATAAAGGTACTTGTAATCATATCAAGGTGACCTCCAATACATACATACAACAAGAGAACTATACAGGTAATAACTCCTCTTAAAATAACTTTAGAGTTTTAATCGTACACAAAAAAAATATTTTTCTATTCAATATCCCTATTAGGAAGAAAGTCCAAAACCAAATAAAAAAAAACCATTTATTAACTCTAATAATAAGAAATAATAATGAAAACAAAAAAGTTTTTTTCTAAGAAGGTACATCAACTGATGGTAATGCATGAAAAATGACATTACCCTCTATTATTATTAATTAGCTTAATAATAACACTTTTTTTATCCCATGAATCAAATAATACTAGGTTATCCTTTATGTTGCATTAACTCTATTTTATTTGTTTATTGGAGTCATAAGAATTCTTGTCAATCAAGAAAGATGGATTTTGATGTACTATTGAAATGGTTAAATCATCTACAAACCTTCTACATTAAAATTTAAATAACCATGAAGATTTGGATGAATTTTTATAAGTGTAATTTTTTTAGTTAATATATCTTATTTAGAATATTTTTGTTATGGAAATAATATGATAATCCTTGTACACCTCTGAATATCATGACTGAAATCATATTCGAATATGATTTATTCTTCATTCAATAAAAAAAAGCAAATATATAATTATCCAATAAATATGAGTAATCAAAATATTAAGATACCAACTAATTTTCATACTTTATAATTTTTACATATTGAGTTAATAAAATTGTAATAATTCATTTATCTTGTATTATCAATAATAACTAGTGATTTAATGATCCCTTTGATATCTACACTAGTATCAAAATCTATTTTTCTATTATTATCAATTAAACAAACAAATGTGAGAACAAAATTGATATCAAATATGCTAGGAGCATTAATATGAATAGAAATTCAAGTCTTAAATCATCTTAATCTCAATAGAAAACTAAATAGAATAATCAATACAATTGGAGTACATTGTGTGTGACAATCCATAAAGCATAAAATTAAATATATATATATATGTAATAGAACAACAAATAAAATTATAATGCTACCTAAAATTGGTGTGTAAATATCCAAGACATAAACCTATGTAAACATATTTGCCAAGTTAGTTTATTATATAAATATAAATTATAATAATAATCTCCTTGAGAAAAGAGCAATTGACCTCTATGTATTTCATCTGCTCTTAAAACATTAGATTAAAAATTATATGATTCATTGTTTGCCTTTCAATGATAAAAATAATAAGAAAAGAAAATGAATACTTGTTAAAGAATCATATCCTCGCCTTGATATCAACCATAGCTCTGATATCAAATATTAAGATCTCAAATATCTAGGCAACGATTGGACACCATAGTTAGGAATCTAAGGTAATTGACATAATCCCTCTGATACCAAATACTAGGAATCAGATAATGATTTAGAATTTCAAGAATAAAGAAGAGAACTTTAAAAAATTTAGCACACAATGCACAGGAGAATATGAGAGGAAAAGAGAGAGAAGAAAGAATACATGAAAAAAAAAGAATAATTTTCACTAAACTTTTAAGAATTATTTTTGTTACATCACTCACTACTCATTTATATTTACAAAATATGTAAATAGTAAGAGAAATATAACTTCAAACATAAGATTTAAGTCTCGACATTAAATTTATGTTGCGACTTCATTCATTCATGTCATGACACCAATAACAAGATTGCTACTAAATCCTTAAGTCTTTATTGCAACAACCAAGACAAATTACAACTTTATTCAAGTATTTTACAATTCAAGTCGCAACAACATAGAATATGTTGCAACTTCATTCAAGTTGTGACTTCATAATTCAGATCAATACACTGAACACTTATAGCTTTTGAATTATAAGTCAATCCTAATACAATTTGCTCAATGATATATCTGATTCAAAATATTTTTCAAGTGACTAATATCATCAACATGAAGTATGCCTCTATAAAGAATATTGAAATAATACATCTTACTTTTGCAGAAAATGAAATTGCATCCAAAAAAAGTATAAAAACTTATAGTCAATCTATTCTCAATACATGCTAATACCCAACTCAAATTTAATATCCAGATTAACATAAGTATCCAAGATCACAACAAAAAATCTCAATGTCTAGAAATTTTTTCACATATCTTAGAGCTAGAAAAATTACTTTCTAGATAAATTTCCTAATTAACTCTATCATAAGAGTTAGCTTGGAAAGTTACATTAGACAAAAAATTAGTATCTGGCTCAATTAAAATATGTATCATAGCACAACACAAAAAACAAACACATGTGATATATCGACCACATATCTCCTTTATGACAATATAATCTCTCATAGATAGACAACCACTATTCTAAGAAAGTATATAAACCTCCCATGATCTTTCAACTAAAATTATAATTCTAGGTGCTAACATTATAAAAGTCGGGTTGACAAAGAGGATGGATCCTCTTAACATGGGATCATGGGTTCGATCCAAAGAGAAATCAAATATGCTCCTCAAAATGTCTGTTAATTGGATCTATCATGTTGTTGAAATGAGGGTCTTACCTATTCTTTTACAAACTATTATTCACGTCTAACTAATATATCATCTATCCATAAGATATCACCTATTAAAACAAGAATTCATATATATGTCATTTTGACCACTAAAGAAGTATTCTTGTAATTCATACACATGTCATTTGCAACAAGTCTTAGCTTAACACAATTTATCTTCTCATCTAGACCAATCTTCATGATGAGAAGATAAATGTGTTAAGCTAAGACTTGTTGCAAATGACATGTGTATGAATTACAAGAATACTTCTTAGTGGTCAAAATGACATATATATGAATTCTTGTTTTACTAGGTGATATCTATGGATAGATGATATATTAGTTAGACGTGAATAATAGTTTGTAAAAGAATAGGTAAGACCCTCATTTCAACAACATGATAGATCCAATTAACAGACATTTTGAGGAGCATATTTGATTTTCTCTTTGGATCGAACCCATGATCCCATGTTAAGAGGATCCATCCTCTTTGTCAACCCGACTTTTATAATGTTAGCACCTAGAATTATAATTTTAGTTGAAAGATCATGGGAGGTTATATACTTTCTTAGAATAGTGGTTGTCTATCTATGAGAGATTATATTGTCATAAAGGAGATATGTGGTCGATATATCACATGTGTTTGTTTTTTGTGTTGTGCTATGATACATATTTTAATTGAGCCAGATACTAATTTTTTTGTCTAATGTAACTTTCCAAGCTAACTCTTATGATAGAGTTAATTAGGAAAATTATCTAAAAGTAATTTTTCTAGCTCTAAGATATGTGAAAAAATTTCTAGACATTGAGATTTTTTTGTTGTGATCTTGGATACTTATTGTTAATCTGGATATTTAAATTTGAGTTGGGTATTAGCATGTATTGAGAATAGATTGACTATAAGTTTTATACTTTTTTTGGATGCAATTTCATTTTCTGCAAAAGTAAGATGTAATTATTTCAATATTCTTTATAGAGGCATACTTCATGTTGATGATATTAGTCACTTGAAAAATATTTTGAATCAGATATATCATTGAGCCAATTGTATTAGGATTGACTTATAATTCAAAAGCTATAATGTGTTCAGTGTATTGATCTGAATTATGAAGTCACAACTTGAATGAAGTTGCAACATATTCTATGTTGTTGCGACTTGAATTGTAAAATACTTGAATAAGTTGTAATTTGTCTTGGTTGTGCAAATAAAGACTTAAGGATTTAGTAGCAATCTTGTTTATTGGTGTCATGACATGAATGAATGAAGTCGCAACATAAATTTAATGTCGAGACTTAATCTTATGTTTGAAGTATATTTTCTCTTACTATTTACATATTTTGTAAATATAAATGAGTAGTGAGTGATGTAACAAAATAATTCTTAAAAGTTTAGTGAAACTTATTCTTTTTTTTCATGTATTCTTTCTTCTCTCTCTTTTCCTCTCATATTCTCCTGTGCATTGTGTGCTAAATTTTTTAAAGTTCTCTTCTTTATTCTTGAAATTCTAAATCATTATCTGATTCCTAGTATTTGGTATCAGAGGGATTATGTCAATTACCTTAGATTCCTAACTATGGTGTCCAATCGTTGCCTAGATATTTGAGATCTTAATATTTGATATCAGAGCTATGGTTGATATCAAGGCGAGGATATGATTCTTTAACAAGTATTCATTTTCTTTTCTTATTATTTTTTATCATTGAAAGGCAAACAATGAATCATATAATTTTTAATCTAATGTTTTAAGAGCAGATGAAATACATAGAGGTCAATTGCTCTTTTCTCAAGGAGATTATTATTATAATTTATATTTATATAATAAACTAACTTGCAAATATGTTTACATAGGTTTATGTCTTGGATATTTACACACCAATTTTAGGTAGCATTATAATTTTTATTTGTTGTTCTATTACATATATATATATATATTTAATTTTAGCTTTATGGATTGTCACACACAATGTACTCCAATGTATATTGATTATTCTATTTAGTTTTCTATTGAAGATTAAGATGATTTAAGACTTGAATTTCTATTCATATTAATGCTCCTAGCATATTTGATATCAATTTTGTTCTCACATTTGTTTGTTTAATTGATAATAATAGAAAAATAGATTTTGATACTAGTGTAGATATCAAAGGGATCATTAAATCACTAGTTATTATTGATAATACAAGATAAATGAATTATTACAATTTTTATTAACTCAATATGTAAAAATTATAAAGTATGAAAATTAGTTGGTATCTTAATATTTTGATTACTCATATTTATTGGATAAATTATATATTTGCTTTTTTTTTATTGAATGAAGAATAAATCATATTCGAATATGATTTCAGTCATGATATTCAGAGGTGTACAAGGATTATCATATTTATTTCCATAACAAAAATATTCTAAATAAGATATATTAACTAAAAAAATTACACTTATAAAAAATTCATCCAAATCTCATGGTTATTTAAATTTTTAATGTAGAAGGTTGTAGATGATTTAACCATTTCAATAGTACATCAAAATCCAATCTTTCTTGATTGACAAGAATTCTTATGACTCCAATAAACAAATAAAATAGAGTTAATGCAAACATAAAGGATAACCTAGTATTATTTGATTCATGGGATAAAAAAAGTGTTATTATTAAGCTAATTAATAATAATAGAGGGTAATGTCATTTTCATGCATTACCATCAAGTTGATGTACCTTCTTAGAAAAAAAACTTTTTTGTTTTCATTATTATTTCTTATTATTAGAGTTAATAAATGGTTTTTTTTTTTATTTGGTTTTGGACTTTCTTTACCTAATAGGGATATTGAATAGAAAAATATTTTTTTTTGTGTACGATTAAAACTCTAAAGTTATTTTAAGAGGAGTTATTACCTGTATAGTTCTCTTGTTGTATGTATGTATTGGAGGTCATACCTTGATATGATTACAAGTACCTTTATCCAATGATGGTATGCCTCAGATTCGAGACTCATTAGATGTAGCCTCTTCAATTCTCAAAGGTAAGGTTGAACCTCTTCTAGTTCTTGTGCTAAGTGAGAGTCTTATATATTGGGTACGACCTCTAATATTTGTATAAATTATGTATTTGTTCATATGTTCTATCTTTGATTCTTGTAGTTGGTTCATATAATTGATTATGAATATTAAAATATTTTTTATATCTTCAACTTTAACTCTTAGATCCATAGATATATCTAAGAAAAAAATTGATAGAATTATCAATCAATATATTAAATATTTTTTATCTCTACCACTAATTTACTAAACTATTGATATGTCTTATATGATAAAAATATTTAATTAATGTTGCATATATACTCAAGTGCAATGTAGGATGTATTTTATATACAAATGAACACATGTCTATCATATTGTAAAAAAATTTAATAATCTAAAAATGAAATTCTGTCATTCATATTTAATTATTAAAATAAGTAAATTCCAATGTTGTTGGATATCAATTTAAATTTTTTCATTTTTAGTCATACTAACTGATATTATTTATGAAATTCTAGGTAATTATGTTAATAAATTTTATAGAAGTTAAATAATTTCTAATAATTGATAAATTAATTTGTACTATTAAGTTTATAATATAATACTTAATCTAACTTTAAATAATTTAGCTGAGAAATCATTTTTAATCATTGTTATTAATAAATTATTACTATATAATTATTTATAAAATTATTAAATATGATACTAATTATTTTATTTTTTTATGTTCTAAAGATAGTGGTTATATGTTCATATATGAGCAAGTATCATGAGGATTAAATATTTAATAAAATATTATAATGTATTTAGTGTTTAGTTTGAATTAACATATGGACTGACACTTATGAAATACATATTATTTATGGTAGTCCATCTATCAAATGTTATTGACGCTATACCGTTATGATTTTTAATATCTTGAATTATTAAGTCTTAAAATTCAAATGATTTTATATCATTTTGATAAGTTTAGGAATCTTACAATATTAGAGTTGGAAATATTTTTCTATAAAACATATTAATTTAGGATTATCTACAAATTTAAATGAAATACCTATACTTATATTTAGTCTAATTATTTTTTCTTTTATAAACTCATGATTATACATGAATGAAATCACTATACCGTAAATATATTTAATTTCATTGATGTTATTATGGGTAAACTTAAGATTTAGTGTATCATATTTTTTGATATATTATTTGACATGTCTCTTAAAGTGTTTCATTTCATTATTAGTTTTGTAGTTTTATATATATATATATATATATATATATATATATATATATATATATATATATTGTTTTTACATTTGGTTGAATTGTCTTTAACTTTTATAATATTTTTTATTATATTAAAATAAGTCCATATTATAAAATCTTATCTATTAATTTTTAGTTTTTTAGTTACATATAGAGATATAGGAAGCAAACTAGATGTTGAGTTTTAAAATTAAAATTTTTTAAAAAATCTTAAATTTTTTATTATTACATTTACCAATATTTATTTTTATTATTAAAAATTTATAAATACTAATATAAATCTTCTATTTTGTAAAGAAAAGAAGAGGATAAAAAGAATTTTTTTATCTAACAAATAAAATAAAAATCATTTAAAACTTGATAATTAATGTGGTTGACAATCAACTTAAACACAATCCTTAATTGTTATACATCACAACCACATACCTACAACACTTTTGTTATGTATTTTCATTGATATCAAATTTAAAATAAAAAAAAACTAATAAATTTATAAATATTAGAATATGATACAATAAAATAGAATAGAGAGATTTGTATAAAAATACATTTTTGTTAGTTGTATAAATAAATAAAAGGTTTTAGTGTAGATTTTTTTTAAATATAATTTTTTTGAATTTTATAGTTGCTAAAAAATCACTGTTGGATCATGTCCAATCTTTATATCAAAAAGTGTCAATTGGGTCATGTCGAGTCAGCATGACCTGAATTTTGGTGGCTCAGTTGTGCCACCATGCTATACCAGACATGTTATGGTTTTTCAATTCGGGTCATGTTGTGCCAACAGGGACCGAGTGAGGTAGACTCTACACTGCCCAATGGCTTGATTGGGGTAGTTGGGGGTATCGGGCCATGTGAGGTCAATTTTATTTTGACTAAAAGTGACATAATTGGTCCTTTGTTGTTGTAGTCTGGCCCCCTGCCAACCTACCCCTGGGCTTGGGCATGAGCCATTGCAGCAAGCTTGTGGTCACTTGCCCATTGCAGCTTTTAATTTTAATTTTAATTTTATAAGTTATTATATAATAATAATGATATATATAATATTATAAAAAAATATGTTTAAAATTAAATGTAAATTGTGTCTTCATAAAAAATACATTGCAAAATGTTTGAAAATATAAATAAAATAAGTTTTTTTTGAATAGCAATATAACTATAAATGAAAAAGTATGCCATTATAGTAATAGTTTGTATGATTTGGATCATCACAACTCATAGTCTCGATATTCTCATTTTCATGTGCATCTATGTCATTATCCAAATTAGCTCTCACTTTATTTTAAAGATTTAGGAGTGGATTTCCATAGTCTTTTAAGTATATAATTATTTTAATGATATCTTATCATAACATTGTCCTATTTAAAATTATATTTATAATCACAAAAAAAGACCATAATGTTATGCTAAGCATCAGGAGGATTAATATATTATGTGTTATTTTGATAGTACATAAAAAAGTAATTCATATGAGTTCTACTAATTTAATATGTCAAGATTTTAATCTTATTAATGAGAATAAAATAATAATTAGTATCTAAGTATCTTATTGTTATTTATTCCTAATAAACTAAGTTAAAAGTCTTCATTTTTGAATATAGTGTTAATATCAATACTTAGATGCTCGCTAAAAATATTATATTTATTTTTATAATATTTAAAAAATTATCAATACTTTATAAAATTCTTGGTTTAATTAACCGGAGCGAGTCGGATCATCGGACGAGTCAGGCTCTGCTCCAAAAATTTTGGCCTGCTGATCGGACATCGGAACCTCTGTTATTGTGCTATTACTGCATCTCCGGCCTCTAGTATTTCATTTTCAGCACTTATATAAAAATATTAAAACAAATATTTAATTATACAAATAAATTATCAAAATTTGTTTATATATAACAATAGTTTTTTAAGCCCAAGTGGGTTCATTGTGCATATACGTCATTATTCAAATTTAGCTCTATTTTATCTTAAAGATCTAGGAGTAAATCCGCATAGTCTTTTAAGTAGGAAATTATTTTAATGTTATCTTGTTATAGCATAGTCCTATTTAAATATATTTATAATCACAAAAAAATATACTATAATGTTATGCTAGATATTAGAAGGGTCAATATTTTACATGTCATTTTAGATAGCACGTAAAA
>JAREIK010013867.1:0-27049 GCA_029783825.1 Sapria himalayana | reverse complement strand
TCTTCAATTTTATTTTCACTGGTGGAGTTTGGTTTATAAAGATTAATCAGTTTTTATGCTTTTTTTCATTTTATCTCAAGTTTACTTCTTCTCTCTCCTGTTTTCACATTACTTATATAATTTTGACTCTCCACCATGAGTGAAACAACAATTGGGTAGTGTAAACTTTGTTCTTTTAATGATTAATTTATACGATTTATGTATTTCAAATAAAAAAATAAAGAGCAAGGTACTATAATTTTTTATTAGTAAAAATTTAATAGTGGTATTATAATTTTTAATAGTAAAAGAAATTCATCTTATTTTAATAGTAAAATAGGATGACAAAAAGAATAAAAAGACTAGTTGAAGAGTAAGGTACTATAATTTTTTAAATTCAAGTTCTATCATATCTTTATCCTGTAAAAAAATATGCATATTATTTTCTGCTTCTATAATAAAGAATAAAAACACAATATTTATGGCTTTTGTTTTGATTGTCTCTGAAAATTTATTTCATTATTATGTTTTCTTCATGCATAATTTGATAGATGTAGCCCCCAAATAATATTATTAAAATAGGAATTTTCTTTGTTTCTATACATAGTTATATTTAAAATTGATTATGAATAATTATTTGATAATGATATTCGGGTCTATCATGCTTCTCAACTGTAAAAAGAATATAAAACTAAAAAATTATAATAACAAAAAATTAAAATATATAGAATTCAAATTATAATTATATATTACTATTTTTAAATTAACACAAATGAATTCAAAATTAAAACCAAATAAACTAGATATACCCAACTATTGGCAGTCTTAACTATAATATCCTAAAAAAGTCTAGTAATTAACATATCTATTTTCATTAGTGATCTAACTTTTAAGTGATTTAATTAAGTTGAATATTAAAAACTATTTAAAAGTTAGCCTTCATGACAATTATAAATATATGATGCCGATTATAGCCATAATATATCATGTATAAGTGTGACAAGATTCATTAAAATTAGAAATTTGACTTAGCTATTTAGATTATAGTCAAAAGTTAAAATGATTAACTAAAAGTGAAATCCATTAAAAATTAAAATTTAATTATTATTAACTCTGTATGTGCATCCATATGAATCGATAGTCAATTGTTTATGAGTGTTTCATAAAAAGTCAAATGATGATAATTTAAAATGATGATAGACTTAATATATTTTTTGTTGAGCTAAATTTTGGCAAAATGCCATCTAGAAATAATTAGAAAAGAAGTGCTTTTGAGTGTTACATAAAGATATTATTACTAGCAACTTAAAATGATATTTAAACTAGTTTTTAATAAACTTACTTGAAACTTGCAAAGACATGCTTTCATATCTAATTATAGTAAATTAATAACTATTTTTGAGATATTATGGTAGAAGAAAAATTGAAGACTACTAAGTGTGAGTGTGTATAGATTGAATACACCAAAAAAATACACACACTCATATATAGACTAAGGTAAATCCTTCTGATTTTTAAGCCAATAAATAATATTAGTGTTAATCATGTATGAAAACTACTTGAGTGAGAGTTAGCCAAATTAATTGTCCAAGGTAAATTCTTATGATTTTTTTTAATACACACACACACACATAGATGATTAACACAATTGTTGTTAAAAGTAAGAGTGTATAGATTGAATGCAAGTTTAGCTTCTAATTATAATATATTATCATTGCTTGTGTATTCACTGCACCAATTTTTTCTTTATTAGTTTCAATAGGAAACTTTTCTTTTACCCAAGGCTTGTGTATTCACTACACTAATTTATTCTAGAACAATTTAATTAAAAGAAAATCATATATCTTTAAGTGTATGATTCAAAAGAGTTTAGAAATGATGGAAGTTTTGACTCTTTATTGTGCTTGTGTTAGAGATAATATTTTGGGTTAAGCCAAAATATTTAATATTATAATTGGAAATTAAGTTAGGTAAAACTAATATCTCAGAGAGTTTGGTTGCTCACATTGATTTAGTAGGCAAAAAATACTCAACCTAGATCTTTGTTGCTCATTTAATTGGCTATTAAATGAGCAATGATATTAGTGACTAGAATCATACATGTTGAAGAATGAGCTTGGAATTTTAGAATTCATACATCTTTTGGTCAAAAAAATGTATCATCATTTTGAGAATGTGGTAGGGTTGAACTACAACATGATGACTTTATCTGCCTCATCTTTCAATTCTTCACGTGAAGTAATTTAACTTAGTTTTTTTTGATTTGTGATTTCTTAATGGTAAGTGTGAGCTCGATATCATTTCCATTTGGAAAAGGCACATTTTATGTTGGATTAGATGGTCATGAATGGTGCATCGTGGAGACGAATAAGTCTAATATCCTCATCCCAATCCAACTGATGGAGAAATCATTGTGATAATGTTTTAAATGTTGTATGCAAACTAATGTACTATTTCTATTCATTTTCATGCATATGATGGATGCATTTCATGTGTTCATGGGTTAATGTTTATGTGTCATTCAACTTTAATTTATAATAAATGATAAAAATAGAATATGAATTATGATTGTTCTTGTTCTCAAATTTCATAACATTTTTCTTAGCAAATCTTCCATTGAATAAGTTTATATCTTTGATAATTCTCTTGTTTTTTATGGCTTCCCCCTTAGGCTCTTTTATGGTTCAAACAACAAGTTGAACAATGACTCTTCTTAACCAACATTTCACTGTTTCTTTCTCTAAGAAAAATTATTCTTTTTTTTATTTTTTTAAAGTTCTAATGGTCAGGGTCTATGATATCACTTTAGAAAGTAAAAATGAAATAACGTGACCTTATTAACCATGATTCGTGATTAAATATAACCCATGAGATTGGAGAACCCTGAACACTATGAGAAGCTCATTGACTGAATTATATACAAGCTAGAGATATATCTCAACAAAAAAAAATATAATCAAGCATTTTATTTTTTTATCCATGACAACTACTAGATTAACGCACAAGCAAAAATGTATTCTTTCTTCTTAATAAAAAATTGTAGCTACTAATTGTTGTTTGGACCATTTATGTATCTTTTATAGATGACTTTACTTTCAAGAATACATCACAGAAACTTAGTGAAATTTATTGGATATTGTCAAGAGGGATGCAATATGCTTGTTTATGCTTGTTTATCAGTTATAAAATTTTATAACTGAGGTAGCCATTAATGCATGTAACATTGATAGGCCAGGCCACAAATGGAAAAAGTATTAATTGGATCAAGTAGCTTGAGATTGCAGAAGATGTGCAAAAAGATGCTTTTTAAAGTTCTTATCAATGTTTGATTTATTTTGCAAGCATATGCTGTTAGGAGAATTATATTATTTGCCTTTTCAAGGATTTAGCTTCTTCATATGGTCCATGTTTGTGCAATTATTCACAAGGATTTAAAAACAAGAAATACTCTTTTTGATAAAGATTTGAGAGACATTGCAAATGTGCTACTGCATTACTTGCTGGTAAGCCAAATCATTGTGATTTCATTTAACTAGTAAAAGCCTATTTTTTAAGTAGCAGCTAGTAGTGAGGATGACCCCTTCTTTTTTTAATGTCACATCTTAAAAGGAATAATAATCATAGAATGTTGATTTATTCATATTCCATTGCAACTGTGATGAGTAAAAAATTGTAGAATGTTCATAAAATAAACAATTATTGATTTTAAAAATTATCTTTGTTCCAATTAATTGTATTTTACTAATGATTTATTTTTTGATAATCAGTCTCACTTCCACGGTCATTATATGACCGTGGAAGATTGAACCATCGTGGGAGACAAAAAGGCCGATTCAACTCCATCACAATCAAAGCCTTTGATACTAATATTATACTTCTTGAATAAATGGCAAAAAATATGCACTTTGCAAATGGAGGAAAGAAAAAAAATATGGTTAAGAATGTTCTAACTATTTTTCAGCATGTGGCTTAGTGTTTGTGGGTGCATGGTCCAGCTGGCAACGATGCCATGAGATGTGGTGCCGTGGATGCACAGCCGTGGTGCATAACTACCTGGAAGTGCACAGTGTGTGCGTGGTGCAGTGAACGTGCATGTGTTCTTCATGTATTGGATGTGCGCTATGTGTATGTTTGATGCAGCCATGGTGCAGTGTGTTCAACATATGGGTTGTGTTCGTTGTGTTCTTTTTTTATATGTATCAAAGAGAGTGATTTTCCATGTAGAATTAAGGGAGTAAAAATTATATCGTTGTTATGAAAGTGGCCACTTCTTTCGTGGTTCTATCACTATTTGACTACTACAGTAAATGTTAAAAGTTAAGTGTGTAATCAAAAATATTATAATTAATTTATTTATATCTAGCATAGTTTTTTATTTTCTATTTATCACATGAACTTGTGGAGGAGGATGTGTTGTTGGATTATTGTTGCTCTATAAAAACACTTGATTGATGCTAATCCCGATTGTTTATGATGGAGAAAAGAGAGAGAGAGAGGAGATTAATTGCTCACTACATGTTTATGATGGAGCAGGAAGTGCTTGAGATACGAATTGTAGATTAGGAAGAAGTGACAGGGCTAGAATCCAATACGTGTAATGACTACGGAGCTTGTGAAATCCCAAAAAAAATGAAAAAATAAATAATATGATTTTGTTTCTTAAAAAAAGGGCAAATTAGTAATTTTGCAATAAAAAATAAGCTGAAAATTTTAGAACAATAATGATTAAATGGATTTCATTATTGAATTTGGTTTAGAAAATATAGCTATGGTGACAAATTTCATCAAATTTTGAGGAAGTCAGAATTTAGTTTTTATTTTTTTATTTTAATAATTATTGAAATAATAAAATAAATTAAAAAATAAAAATAAAATAGAAAAAGAAGACTGCACCACAACGGCATCACGTGGCTGCACATTGCATGGTCATGTGTAAAAAAAATTAAAAAAAATTATAATAATATTAATTTTTTTGATAAAATATAATATAAAAAAATAAATGTCATGAATCTGGAAAACAGTATGATGCTTGACAGGGAAAGAAAAATAGAAATATACTTTTGGAGAGAGAGAGAGAGATATCACTGTGCAAAGGAAAAAATATAAATAATCCATTGATTTTATTTTGATCGTAATAGATTATTATGGACTTGGAATAGAATAGTCCAAGAACTAAAATTACTCTGCGCGACAAGATCTTCTATTTGATATCAAATTTATAAAGTTTCCATGAAATTTTACAGAAAGTAGTGGTTTTCTCCTATCAGAATTTATTTCTATTTAAAGGCCATAAATGATCATGTTTTATATTTCAATTCAAATTATTAAAAATATCATTGAAAATATCATTGAAAATATCATTGAAAATATCATTGAAAATATCATTGAAAATGGTAAATTGATGAAAAGTTTTTGTATTTCATTTAGTAAAATTTAGTGTAGGTGAATTGGGTTTGGATTATTATAGTTGTGTCTGAAATATGATATAATCATAAATAACATAATTACATTTCATATGCACAGAAACATTCCATATAAATGAGTGGGTGCATTATATATATATATATATATATATATATATATAGGTATATGGATTGCATTTGGTGAAATTAAATTGAGATAACATCCATACTGAGTTACGCAGTATTTTTCAGGAGCATGACTAATATAAATTTGCGAACTCGGATTGAGACAACGTCTAAGTTGAGTTACATGGTGGTTTTTTGAAAATATCCAAGGAAAAAAATACCTTGTCAGAAAATGTCCAATATGTTTTTTGGAGGATGTCCATATTTCTTGGAGTAAATCTAAGAAAAGCATATTTTGTTCGGAGAAATATCCAATATGTTTTTCGAAGGAAGTCCTTATTTTTTGGAATAATTCCAAAGAATAAATATTTTATAGATATATATATATATATATACATATATATATAATATGTCACACTTGGCTTTTGCATGTGTGAGGGAGTCACCGGGACTCAGGAATATGGACATATAAACATTTCATCCATAATTGCATTCATATAAACAATTACTTGACTGAGTATTGATATATATCCATAATATTTTACATGCACTTAGAAAGGATGTAGCCTTGTAGAAGTTTACTTCTTTTGAGCTTTGCTCATTCCGTTGCAGGACCTCTTTCAGGTACATGTCCAGAATAGATGACAGATCCATATGCGCGATCACACATGTGAAGAGAAGTTGGTTGTGGCTTGAATAATAGACTATGTATTTTAATTCCGCTGACAAATAAAATGAAAAAAAATGTATGGTACTTTGAGAAAATTTTATTTTATTACACATTATATTATATGATGGGATGGGACCCCATTGGATGGGGTGTCATAGTGCTACCTTCAAAAAGTGCTCATTTGGAATGACACATGCATGGTTATTCACAAGAGGTGCACTCGCTGCATCATCTCTCTTTGTTTTGCTTTTCTTATGGTTGTTTTTCCTAGTTATTTAGGTTTTTTTTTTGTAGTGGATGCTGGTGTTGGTTGCTCAACTACAACAAAAAGGGTGCATGATGGATAGGCAAAGCTCCCTTCTTTTTCTTCCATTTTGCTCCATTTGTTCGCCCAAATAATTCTCATTTGATTTTGCTGATTCCCTCTGTATTTCACCTTACATTGGGTGTCTATTATTTCCATATGTTAGTATTATTGTTTATAAAAATTAATTGATTTGTGTATCATTTTATGTATCTATTCAATTGATGGCATCATCTCATTTTGCTAGGTTTGTGTTGTTGGATATGGTGAAGAAATATTCATCTTCGTTTAGGGAAACATGGGACACACATGTGTGGTATCTCAGAATTATAAATTAAGTTAGCTAATGGGGTCAGAGTCAGACGCTTGGAGACTCCAACGAGTGTCTTGATCCTTAATTCTAAAGGAACGAACATGGTGTTGGACTCGGACCAAGGAACCCATCTCCGGAAAATACTGCATGAATCGGTTTCTCATTGAATGCTGGTTCTTATTTTTGTATTTGTTTCTAATTACTTCTTTTAGTACACTATATTATTTAATTAGTTTTTTGGTTTGTAATTTTGTTGATTAGTTTTCTCTCTTGTTTTTTGTTTCATAATTCTACTTCATCTTCTCAGTAAAAAATGCAAGCCTCTATTTGCATTGGTAGATGAAGCATCGATTAAGGACTAGAACATGCTCATTGATAATTAATGGTTTGTATATGCAGCCCCTAAAAAAATGAAAAGGTAATGATAAATTGCTTGAAATTGAAAGATAAATTTATCATGGAAAGAGGTGTTAAAATAAGTAGGGCCGTGTTGGCCCGATCTAGGGTTTTTGGGCCCAATAAGGCTGGCACGATGTGCTAGGCATAGCACGGGCCCATGGCCCAAAATCTGCATAGGTTTGGGTTGGTTCGACTTGGTTTGGGTCACCTAGTTTAGGTATTGGTCGGCTAGTTCAAGTATGGGTGGCAATTTTTTAAAAAAAAATTAGGATTTTGGCACACGACACGGTCGCCCATTGGGCCTCGCCAAGCCTCACCCGTCAGGTGTCAGCTCATCATTCCTCCCATAATGACCATGCTCAGTGCATGGTCATCGGTGCCATGCCTGGCACAACACATGGGCCGATTTCCTCAGCCCAACACGACACTATTAGTGCCTAGGTTGTGCCAAGCACGAGCCTTGGCATGATATTATAGCGTGCCGTGTTGACCTAGGCACAACTGAACCATGCTGGGCTCAGGCCGGCCCGATCCATTTGACACCTATAGTTGTAGATGCTTTAGCTGCTAGATTTAGTCAACCAGCCCATCTAAAAATTAAGTAATATTTTCCTTCACATGTGTTTGCTTTTGTTTTGAGTTTAGAGTGTTCCTTTCATTGATTTATTATATTGTGGCTTTGATTCGTGATTTCAATGATGATATAAATGTTGTCGAGGAAGTTCAAAAAAATTTTTCTGAGAAGTACCAGATGCAATAGAATAGTAGATATCCTATATTGAGTTGCAGTTAGTAGCCTTGATGAGATAGATAACACACAGAGTCCCAGTAGAGAAACCACACATGAGAGCCTAGCACAAATGCATCAGTTAATGATAAGAATGATGATTTTGTTTTAAAAGATTATATACCATTGTTATATTTTTGTTTTAACTATAAATTATTGATTCATAATAATTTTTGAAGTATTTTTGGGTTTTATTAATTATAAAAAATGTATATTTTTAAATATAACATTTTAAAATATGTAATAAAAGTTTTTATAAAAAAATAAACTTGTGAAAATAGCTTTGGAATGAAAATCGATAGGGATATTCCATGCTAATTTTGCTAGGGATTTTGTTGTACATATACTGTGGAAAAATATAAATTACTATTCTTAATTATGATTAAAATATGGAAGGGAAAAAATATAATAAGCTATGGAATTTCCGTCATTAAAAAATTTGCCAGAAAATTTTTTTACTCGTAAATATTTATGACGAACACTTTAGATTGAACTAATTTACATCGTTAATCCATAATTAATCCATCGTTATTATATTTTAGCGATGAAAAAGCCCACAAAGCTAGGGAAATTTCACAAGCTATTTGAGCTTTTTCTTCTAGTGAGACAAATAGAAAGGCAGATAGATAGACAGATTGATAGGCAAACATATAGATGGATAGATAGATAGATAGACAGATAAATAGATAGATAGATAGTCAGGTAGATAGAAAAATAGATAGACAGATAGAAGGATAGATAGACATATAGAAAGAAAGAAAGATAGATAAAAGATAGTTAAACATATAGATAGACCAATTAATAGATTAGTTGATAGATAGATAGTTAGATAGATAGATAAACACATAGATAAATAATAAGAAAGATAAATATATAGATAGATAGATCGATAGAATGATTGATAGGCAAATATATAGAAAGGTAGAATGATAGATAGACAGACAAACAGATAGATAGATAGACATATAGATTAATAGATAGATAGACAAATGGTAGACAAATAGATAGATAGACATATAGATTAATAGATAGATAGAAAAATGGTAGACAAATAGATAGACAGATAAATAGATATAATGAAGATAGATAGATAGATATAGCGATAGATAGATACACAAATAGATTGATAGACAAACATACATACAAATAAATATATATACAGATAGTCAATAGATATATAGATAGATAGATAAAGAGTTTGGTAGATAGATAGACAAATAGATATACAAATAGATAGATAGATAGATAGATAGATTAATAGATAGATAGATAGATTGATTGATTGATAGCGAGATAGATAGATAGATAGATAGACAAATTGATAGACATCTAGATAGATTGATTGATATGTAGATTTAAAGACAGAAGGAATGATTGATTGATATACATACATATAGACAAAAAGATAGATAGATAGACAGATAGATATACAAATAGATAGACAATTTAGACAGACAGACAAACAGATAGATAGATAGATAGATAGATAGATAGACAAAAAGATAGATAGATAAAAAGATTATTAGATAGACAGACAGATAGATAGAAAAATAGATAGATAGATAGATGGGCAGATAAATAGATAGATAGATAGATAGATAGATAACTAGATAGATAGAAAGTTTGACAGATAGATACACAGATAGATAGACAAATAGATATCTAGAAAAATAGATAGAAAGATATATAAACATATAGATATATAGATAGACAAATAAATATACAAATTTATATACAAAAAGATAGATAAATAATTAGATAGATTGAAAGATAGATAAATATATATATAGATAGATAGATAGACAGATATATAGACAGATAGATAGACAGATAGATAGATAGATAGTTGATAGATGGATAGATAGATAGAAAGATAAAGAAAATGTTCGACAGATAGACAAATAGATAGATAGACAAATTAATAGACCAATAGATAGACAGAAAGATAGATAAACAAAAAGATGCAAAGAATGATAGATAGAAAGATAGATAGACAGACAGACAGATAGATATATTAATTGATTGATTGACAAATAGATAGACAAATAGATAGATAGATGGATAGACAGATAAAAATTAACATATTGATAGAAATATAGATATACAAATAGATAGATAAATAGATAGATAAATAGATAGATAGATATATAGATATATAGATAGATAGACATATTGATAGAATATTCGAATGATAGATAGTTTGATCAATAGATAGTCATATAGATAGATAATAAGAAAGATAACCTATAGATAGATAGAGAGATTAATTGAATGATATACAAATAGATATAAATATAGATTGACAGATAGATAGATAGACAGAATGACATATAAATAGATAAATACATAGATTAAAAATTGATAGATAGATAGTTAGATAGACAAATAAATAGACAAATAGATAGATATAATGATAGACAGATAGATAGACATAGAGACAGACGGATAGATAGATAGATTGATTCACATACATACATACAGAAAGATAAATATACAGACAGATAGAAAGATATATAGATACATATGTAAATAGTTTAGTAGACAGATATATAGATAAATAGATATGAAAATAGATAGATAGATAGATTGATTGATTGATTGAAAGATAGGTAGATAGATAGATAGATTAATAAATAGTTTAATAAATATATTGATACAAAAATTGATAAATAACTAGATTGATTGATTGATATGAAGATTGGTAGACAGATAGATTGATAGATTGATAGACATATAGATATATACAAACATAGATATATATATATATATATAAACATATAGATATACAAAAGATAGACAAATAGATAGAAAAATAGATAGACAGATTGATAGATAGATTATTAGAGAGATAGATAGATAGATAGAAAAATAGACAGATAGATAGATAGATATATTTTTTGACAGACAGAAAGAAAGAAAGAAAGATATATAGATTGATTGATTGATTGATAGATACACATAGTTAGATAGAAAAATTCACAGATAGATATATAGAAAGATAGATATAAAGAAAAAATGATAGATATATAGACTGACAGATAGATATGTAGATTTATATACAAAAAGTTAGATAGATAAATAGATATATAGATAGATAGATATATATATATATATATATATATATATATATATATATATAGACTGATAGATGTCTAGATAGATAGATTGATAGATAGATAGGCAGATAGATTGATTGATAGATTGATAGATAGACTAATAGATAGATGATAGATAAATAGATAGTTGTTAGACAGATAAATAGATAGATAGATAAATGATAGAAAGATAGAGAAATAGTTATACAGATAGACAGAAAGATAGATACATAGATAGATAGATAGATTAATAGACTAATAGATAGATAGAAAGATAATAGACAAATGTATATACAAAATGATAGAGAAATAGATAGAAAAATTGATATATAAATAGATTGATAGATTGATTGACAAATAGATATAAAATAGATAGATTGATCAATAGACAAATTAAATATGATAGTCTGATAGAAAGATAGATATATAGATAGATAGATAAATAGATAGACAAATAGCTAAACATATAAATAGACAAATACATATATAGATAGAATTAAGATAGACAGATAGATAGACATATCGATATACAAATATATAGAAAGATAGATTGATTGATAGAAAGATAGATAGCAAATAGATAGATAGATAGACAATTAACCAAATAGACAGATAGATAAACAAAATGATAAATAGATAAATAAATAAATAAATAAATATATATATATATATATATATATATCAATAGATAGATAGATAGATAAATAGTTAGATAGATAGATAGATAGATATATTGATACATATAATATATATATATATATATATTGATAGATAGATAGATTGAAAGATAGATTGTAGATAGACAGATAGATATATTGATAGATAGATAGATATATATATATATATATATATATATATATATATATATATATATATATATTGACAAACAGATTGAAAGATAAATAGATAGTAGATAGACAAATATATTCATAGATAGATAGATTATAGATGAATAGATAGATAGATAGTTAGACACAAAGTTAGATAGATAAATAGACAAATGGATAAACAATAGATAACCAGATAAATGGACAAATAGATAGACTGATACACATATAGATAGATAGATAGTTTGATAGATAGACATATAGAAAGAATGATAGATAGCTAGATTGATAAATAGATAGATAGATATATATATATATATAAATAGATTGATAGATAGTTAGATAGATAGATAGACACATAGATAGACATATTGACAGTCAAGTCGATAGATAGATAGTTAGATGGATATAAAAATAGATAGTATGAAATAGAATCTTATAGATAGATAGATAGATAGACAAATTGATTTATAGATAGATAAAATGATAGATAGATAGATAAATAAATAGACAGATATTTAGTTAGTTAGCTAGTTATATAGATAGACGGATAGAAAGATTATTTTATGGATAGATATATATTCAAATAGTAAGATAAATAGATAGATATACAGAAAGATAGATAGAAATATATACAGATAGATTGATAGATAGATCAATAGAGTTATATATAAACAAATTTATAGATTGATTGATAAACAAATTGATAGACAAATTAATAGATAGATTCATAGACACATAGATAAATGGATTTATTGGTAGAATGATATACATATATATTGATTGATTGATTGTAGACTTATTGATAGAAAAATAGATATATAGATAGATAATTAAATAGACAGATAGATATATAGATAAATAAATAGATTATTAGATAGTTTGATAATGAGATAGATAAACATATAGATAGCTAGATAGATATATAGATAGATAGATAGAAAAAAAGTTAGACATATAGATAGCAAGATAGATAGTCAGATAGATAGACAGAAAGATAGATAGAAAGATATATAGATAGATAGAAAGATATATAGATAGATAGATAGATAGAAATATTGATAGACAGAGAAATAGATTGACATACAGACAAACATATAGATAGTTAGATTGATAAACATATAGATAGACATATAGATATATATATATAGACATATAGATAGACACATAGTTAGATAGATAAATAGATATGTAGATTTAAAAATAGATAAATAGATAAATAGATAAATAAATATATAGATAAATAGATAGAAAAATAGAAAGATAAAGTAAGAAAAATATACATATACAAATACACAGACAAATAGTTAGACACATAGATTGGGAAGGTTCCATCTCTAAATTTTTCCATCACTAAATTATCTACGGAATCAAAATTTTGATACCTATCTATATGTGTATATCTATCTATATGTCTTTCTATATGTATGTGTTTGTGTTAAATTATAATATATATATAGTATATATATATATATATATATATATATATCAAAATATCTATTAATTTAGCTAGGGAATTCCCGTCGCTAAACTTTTTTGCTAGGGAATACTTTCCATTGTTAATTGTTAGCGACAAGCACTTTACATTGAAAAATGTTATTTCTTGTAGTGCAATATGTCTATCTATCTATCTATCGGTCTATCTCTCTATTTGTCTATCTTTCTATTGATATACATAGCTATCTATTTATATATCTTTTATTTTTCTATCTCTGTGTATATCTATTTATTTGCCTATTTGGATTTCTATATCTATCTATTTGTATATCTATCTATGCATAAATGTATTTATCTTTCTGTTTGTAGATCTATTTATCTAAGAATATAATTACTATATATGTCTATATGTCTATTGTCTTTCTATTTCTCTATCTATCTGAGTATTTCTCTATTATCTATCTTTCAATATCTCTATCTATCTATTGTCCATCTCTCATGTGTCTATCTATCTATCTATGTATTTGTCTATCAATCAATTTTTCTATCTATATATCAATCTATGTGTCTATCTATATATCAATCTATGTGTCTATTTATGTATCTATCTATCTAGATCTCTATTTGTCTTTTTCTTTATTTGTCTATTTATCTATCTCTATCTATTATTATTTATAAATCTATCAATTTATCTATCTCTAAATCTAACTCTTCATCTATTTATCTATTTGTCTATTTGTTTATCATTCTATTTTTCTATCTATATATCTATCAATCTATCTATATATCTATCTATATATCTATCTATTTATCTATCTATCTATCTATCGATCTATCTATCTATGTGTGTGGGTTGGTGTGTGTGTGTGTATATCGATTTTTTATCTATCTATCTATCTATTTGATTATCTACGTATCTTTCTATCAATCTATTAATCTATGAGTCTATCTATCAAAAGGTCTATCTATCTTTCTAGCGATCCATCTATCGGTTATCTTTCTATATGTATATCTATTTATCTCTTTATCTATATTTCTAACTATCTATCTAACTATATATCTAACTATCAATATATATGTCAATCTGTATATCTCTCTATGTATCAATTTATCTATTAGTCATTCTATATCTCTAACTATAATATCAATCTATCTATCTCTCTATCTATATATCTATCTAACTTAATATGTATATCTGTCTATCATCTATATAAATCATTCAATCTATTTATATATCATTCAATCTATTTAAACTATTTATCTATATAAATGTCAATCTGTCTATCAATTTATTTATATGTATATCTGGCTATCTGTCTATATTTCTATCTATTTATCTATCTGACTATTTATCTATCTATTTATATATCTATTTAACTATCTATTTATCTATCTATCTAGCTATCATATCTGTATATTTGTGCATCTTTCTATCATTTTATCTATTTATATATGTATCTGTCAATTTGTCTATCTATTTATTAGTATATATATCTATATTTCTATCTATCAGTCTATATATATATATATATATATATATATATATATATATATATATATATATATATATATCTATCTATCAATTTGTCTATTTGGCTATCTATCTATCTATCCATCTGTCTATCTCTCTATATATACTTTAGTCTATCAGTCTATCAGTATATGTGTCTATCTATCTTTTAGTCAATTAGTCTATTATTCTGTGTCTATGTGTATATCTATCTATCTCTATGTCTATCTATTTATCTATCAAATTGTATATCTATCTTTCTATCTGTCTATCAGTTTATCTGTCTATCTTTCTATTTGTCTATATGTGTATCTATATAACTATCTATCTATCTTTCTATCTATCTTTTATATTTTTATATTTTATATTTTATGTGCCTATCTATCTATCTATCTACCATTATATCTATCTACCTCTCTAATTGTCTAACTATCTTTTTTCCTATCAATCTATTTATCAATATATATATATATATATATGTCCATCTGTCTATCTATCTATTTATCAATCTATATGTCTATGTGTCTTTCTATCTAAATGTCTATCTATCTAATTATCATTCTATGTATCTACCTACCTATTTATCTATGTGTCTATATGTTTATAAGACTACCTGTCAATTTATCTATCAATCAATATGTCTGTCTATCTATCTATCTATCTATGTATATGTCTATCTACCTATTTTTCTATCTCTCTATCTTTCAATCTATTAATCTGTCATTGTGTGAATCTACCTATATGTCTATCTATCTATTTGTCTATCCATTTAATTGTCTAACTATCTATCTATTTGTCTATCCATTTAATTGTCTAACTATCTATCTATTTGTCTATATATTTAATTGTCTTATTGTCTATCTATCTATATATCTTTTCTATCTTTTTAATCTATCTATCTATCTGGTTGTATGTATGTCTATCTATCTAAGTACCAAACTTTCTAACTATCTATTACTCTACTAGTATATTTGTCTGTCTATCTATCTATTTATCTATCTATCTATTTATGTGTCTATGTGTCTATCTATCTTTCCATATATCTATTTATGTGTCCTTGTGTCTATCTTTCTTTTTATTTGTCTATCTGTCTATCTGTCTATCTATCTTCTTTTATTTATATCTATCTACCTTTCTTTCTTTCTTTCTCTAATTCTTTATATATGATTATCAATTTATTCTTATTTATCTATCTATCTTTATATCTATCTATTAATCTATATATCTACCTATATTTCTATCTATCTGCTTATCTATCTGTATATATATATATATATATATATATATATTATATATATATATATATATATATATATATATATATATATATATATATATATATATATATATATCTATCTATTTTTCTATGTATGTATATGTCTATATATTTATCTGCCTATATGCATATCTATCTTTTCCATCTGTTAATCAATCAATCTATCTATCTATTTTTCTACCTATCTACCTATCTGTCTTTCTATATATATAGTATCACCTACTCATGTAATATCATACATAGCAATCTCATACATGCATATAATAAACATGTCATAGTATGGCCTTAATCTAGATTAATCTCCAAGGGCCAATATGAAGATCAATAGTCATTAATCCTATGTAGTATAAGCAGCTCCATGAAGTTGATTTGACCACCAACTTGTGCATAGACACCTAGTTCCTTCATCATCATGATTGGATTGCATGACTTCCAATGGCTTGCATTGTCCCTCTTGATTATTACAATAATTAAAAAATTACAATAAAACAAAATTGACATGCAAGCCATATTTAATAACGACAACCCTTGAGAAAAAAAAATAATACTCTACCAAACACATTGATTTAAAAGGCCATATTGTCCACATGTGAAGTAACATAACATGCAAAATATATAATGTTATCATATAGCTTAAAAAAATTGCATTAAAATAAATATATTATAATAGCCATGTATTTAAAAAAGATTAAATTTATAAGGTGTAATGTAGAGTTATTATGGTGGTTTACTAGCTAGTTAGCGGATGGAGTCATGGGGGCCCACCCTCATGGGCGCGGGGGGCAGTACCCTAGGAAAAAAAAAATTAAATTCTATTGATCTCATCAATATTTTTTATTGATTTCATCAATAAATTTTCATTGATCTCATTATTAAATTTTCATTGATCTCATCAATAATTTCATTAATAAATTTTTATTAATTTTATCAATAATTTTCATTGATTTTATCAATAAATTTTTATTAATATCATCGATAAATTATTATTAGTCTTATTAATAAATTTAAAATAAGCCGAAAGCTATCAAAATCATATTAAAACAACATATTATGTAATCTCATTACACATAGAGCTTATTTTAGCACCACCATAAACAATCACTGATAAATCAAAATTGATTTATGAATTTAGTCCATGTATTAATCTGATTAAGATAAAGCTCGAATCATATATCATGCTATTAAACACTTTAATGTCCATATTTCATTCGGATTTTCAATCATACTAATGAATCCTTTTAAGTTTGGGATTCAATCAATTAATAACCTAACAAAACCTATTAACTATGTTGATCACACAAACCATAATATCACATATATTCAAAAATGCAAATTATGCTAGAATAATATACATCACATACATATGATCAAATATGGCATTATCAGTTTTTATGAAAACACAAGTTCCTCTAATACCACTATTGGGGTTTCGGATAGAATATCTAATCTATTTCGAATATAAACGCAATGAAATTTATAATTTTTATTCCTTAACCACCCAAGGATCACATGCAATTCATAAAAACACGAATGAAGGGTAAACGAAACTTACCTTTTGTAGATCGATTTTCAAGCCTTCAAAGTGTGCAGTCATGGTTTATTCAGATCTTCATAGGTACTGCCTTTCTAAAAAAAGACAAACTCTATAAGTATCCATACACAAACAAATAATGAATGATTTTATTGAATACTTGTTTAGATGCGTCTTCTAAAAAGAAATGGTTTCTCTCTATTTATAAAAGATGATTGTTATCATCAAATATGTCCACACACACACACACACACACACACACCATATATACAAGTTTGCTAGGGTTTTAGTCATAAATGAATTTAATTATACATTTAAAACCTCTTTAAATAATAACAACTTAAATTCAAATTCTTAAAAACCCCAATAAAATGAATATATTCATTAAAAATCAAGTTCATCAATTATTATTTATTAAAATCACGACTTTAAATTTTCTCAAAATTATAATTCAAATTTAAATAATAACTAATTGTTATTTAGGATTTAAAATAATCTAATCATTTCAAATTTCTACAGAGAGTGAAAAATCATAACCTTTATTATTTTTCTTAATGTGCAATCCTATATGTTTAATTAATATTAGCAAGTAGGCCCTAAACCACATTTGATCCTACAAGGTCAACACTACAAGAAAATATTCATTTATCTAAGAAATTTTTAGCAAGGGATCACTCCCTAGCTAATTGCGAGGGATTAGCTAAGGGAATAATAAGGGATTATGATTTTCATTAAAATAAAATGTGCAATGGATTTGCGACAGGTTAGAGATGGAGTATTTTCACAATTCTGCTCAAGAAAGTACAGAATTTAGCTATGGATTTAATGATGGAATTTTCTAAGCTAATAAAATCTTGGAATATAAGGATAGATTTTCCCTAGCTAATTACATCCGGAACATAACGATAGATTTAGCGACGTAAATTTCTCTAGCTAATTATATATGAAACATAGTGATGAATTTCGTGATGAAATTTCTCTAGATAATTACATCTGGAAGATAGCAACGGATTTTAGCGAGGGAAATTTTTCTAGCTAATTACATTATAAATATAGTGACAGATTTATAACAGAATTTTCCAGGCTAATTACATCCTGAATACAGTGATGGATTTCGAGACAAAACATTCCCTACTAATTAAATCCAGAATATAGCGATGAATTTTAACTGACGAAATTTTTATACCTAATTACATTAGAAATATAAGATAAATTTAACGACAGAATTTTTCTAGCTAATTCATCCTGAATATAGTGATGGATTTCGAGATAGAACATCCCTAGCTAATTAAATCTAGAATATAACAATCGGTTTAGTGACGGAATTTCCCTAGCCAATATTTACTTATTTAATTTTTTTTAATTTATTATTAGATTTAATATTTTATTTAATTTTGTTTATTAAATGTATGTTAATTTCTATAGAAGTGCGATTCTTGAAAGATAGTATAAATAATTTAAAATTATAAAATACTTAAAAAATTATATTTGTCTAGCTGTCTATTTGTCTATCTATCTTTATGTATATCATTCTATCTATTTATATAACTATCTGACTTTATATCAATCTGTCTATATGTTTATCAGTCTATTTATCTTTATGTCTATTGATCTTTTTGTCTATATATCTCTATGTCTATCTATCTATCTATCCATCGATCTATCACTCTATTTGTCTATCTATTTATATGTCTATCACTCTATCTATCTATAAATCTATCTATATTCAATATCTCTATCTATGTATATGTCTATATGATTATTTGTATAAACAATCTATTATCTTTCAATCAATCAATCTATCTAACTAACTATATATATATATATTTCTTTATTTCTTTCAATCTATCTTTTTATTTGTTATTTGCCTATCTATCTATCTATCTATCAATCTATCTAATGTCTATCTATCTATTTATCAGTCTATTGGTCGATCTGTCTATCTGAATATATGTCTATCTTTCTATATTTCTATCTATATAATTATCTATCTATTTGTTTATCTATTTATTTAATATCTATCTATTTATCAGTCTATCATTCTATTAGTCTATCCGTCTATCTATATATCTATCTAACTATCTATCTACATATGTCTATATGTCTATCTTTCTATCTGTCAATCTATCAAAATGTCTATCTGCTTATGTGACTATGTGGCTATCTACATATCTATCTATCTTTCTATCTATATACCTATTTATTTGTATATCTATCTATCTATCTATCTATCTGTTTACATGTCTATCAAAATATCTATTCTATCTATCAAACTATCTATCTATCTATCTATCTGCCTCTATGTCAATTTTTATATCTATCTATTTGTCTATATATCTAACGACCTATTTATAAATCTATCTATCATAAATTTGGTTTTCTATCTTTATAATTTAATTTTGTGTATATAATCTAGTTTAACTATCTATGTTTCTATCTATCTATCTATCTATAAATTTATCTATTTATTATTTATCGATCTATCTGTCTATATATCTATCTATCTATATATCGTCTAAATATATATATATATATATATATATATATAGATATATATATATATATCTATCTATCTATCTATCTATTTATTTGTCTAACTGTCTATATATATTTCTATATATATATATGTATCTGTCATCTATCTAATTTCATATTTTTCTATCTATCTAAATCTAAATCTATTTATTTTTATTTATGTCTATCTATTTGCCTATTTATCTATTTGTCTATATTCTATTCTATCAATCAGTCTGTTTATCTATCTTTCTTATGTCTATCTGTATATTGGTCTATCTATCTATTTAATCTATCTGTCAATCTGTTTATCTATATATGTATAGATATCTAGTTGTGTATATATCTTTCAGTCTATCAGTCTTTCTATCTATCTATCTAACTATATATCTCATTGGCTATCTATCTATCTAACTGTCTGTGTAAAATAGTATATATATCTATCTATCTATATATTTATCTATCTCTCTCTCTATCTGTCTATTTCTATACCTGTCTATATGTCTACCTCTCTATCTATCTATCTGTTTATCTAGCTATCTACCTATTTGTCTATCTGACTATTAATCTATCTATATATCTATCCATCTATTTATCTATCTATCTATTTATCTGACTATCAGAATATCTGTCTATATGTCTATCTATGTATCTATCTATCTGTCTATCTATGTATCTATCTATCTGTCTATCTTACTATCTGTCTATTTTTCTATTTGTTTATATGTCTATCTATCTATTTATCTGTCGATCTATCTATCTGTCTATCTATGTATCTATTAATCTATCTATCGATCAATTAGTCTGTGTCTATCTATCAATCTACTTATGTGTCTATTTTTATATCTTTCAATCTATTTACCTTTCTATCTAATTATCTAACTATCTATCTCTCTATCTTACAATCTATCTATCTATTAATCTATCTAACTATCTAAGTGTCTATCTATATATCTATCTATCTTTTAGCCTATCTGTCTATATGCCTATCTTTTGATTGATCAATCAATCAATCTATCTATCTATCTATCTCTCTCTTCATCTGTCAATCTATCTATTTCTCTATCTATCTATTTATTTATCTCTCTATCTATATATTTTTCAACCTATCTATTTGTCTATCTATCTATAAGTCTATATGTTTCTTTATCTATAGGTCTATATGTCAATCTATCTTTTATTCTATATGTCTATATATCTATCTATCAATCTGTCATACTATCAATCTATATATCTATATAATATCTGTCAATCTGACTATCTGTCTATTAGTCCATCTGTATATTTGTATATCTATCTATTTTTTTATATGCCTATCTATAAATATGTCGATATTTGTCTCGATCTATCTATATATGTGTATGTCAATCAGTCTATTTGTCTATCTATCATTCTATCTTTCTATCTCTCTATGTCTATTTCTAAAACTATCTAACTATCTATCTGTTTATCTATCTGTCAATCTATTATATACTATCTATCTATCTTTCTATGTATTTATCAATCTATCTATCTATTGATCTGTATATCTACTATCTATCTATCTATCTGTCTATCTATCTATCTATCTCTCTATCTGTATGTCTATTTATAGGTTTACCTCTATATCTATCTACATGTCTATCAATCTATATATCTATCAATGTGACTATCATTCTATATATCTATTTTTGTATATGTCTATATGTATAACTATTTATCTATCTATTAGTCTATCTATCTATCATCTATCAGTCTATCTGTCTATTTGTCTATCTATCTATCTATCTATCTGACTAACTGACTGTCTTTCAATCTGTATATCTGTCTATTTGTTTATATATATATATATATATATATAGTATATTATATATATATATATATCTATATTATTATCTGTCTATCTCTCTATTTGTGTATCTATCTATTTATTGTTTTTTCTTATCTCTCTAATTATATATCTAACTATCTTTTTATCTGATTTTCTTTCTATCTATCTATTGCGTATATGTTCATAGTTGTATATCTCTAAATGGTATATCTATCTATTTATCTATCTATCTTTCAATAAGTATATTTTTGTATTTATCTTTCTATCTCTCTCTAATTTTCTATCTATCTGTGTCCTATCCTCTATTTGCCCTATCTATCTATTTATCTATCTATATTTTTGTTGGTCTGGTCTTTCTATTTGTATCTATATATCTATCTATTTGGCCATCTATTTGTTTGTCTATCTGTCTATCTGCCTATCTACCAATCTGCCTGTCCTACCTATCTACTTTTTTGTCTATATATCTATCTATCTACCTATATGCATATCTGCCTATCTACCTATCCACCTATCTACCTATACTTACTTATCTGTTTATCTATGTGTGTGTGTGTGTGTGTGTGTGTATATTATATATATATTTCTGTCTATCTATATTTTTATCTATCTATTTTTTTATGGGTCAATATGTTTATTTATTTATCTATCTATATTTATATATGTCTATATATCTTTCTATCTATCTATCTGTCTATCTATCTATCTTTCTATCTGTCTATTTATACATCTATTTATTTATTTATTTATCTCTCTAACTAACTATCTATCTATCTGACTATTTGTTTATCTGTCTATCTATCTATCTATATTATCTATATATCTATCTATCTATCTATCTATTTATTGGTTTATATATTTATCTATCTACTTGTCTTTTTGTCTATCTAACTATTTGACAATATTTCTATTTGTCTATTTGTGTATATGTCACTCTGTCTATCTCTCTAAATGATATATTTGTCTGTGTCTATCCTCTATCTTCATATCTATTTATTATCTATCTATTTGTTAGTTTGTCTATCTATCTGTATATCTATATGTATGTCTATCTATCTAACTACATGTCTATTTGTCTATCTTTTTGTCTATTTATCTATATATCAATAGATCGATCGATCTATCTATCTATCTACCTATCTATCTATCAATCAATTAATCTATCTTTCTATTTATCTACTATTTATCTATCTATCTATCTCACTATGTACCTATCTAGCTATTTGTTTATCAACCTATCTACCTATCTATCTATCTATAAATTACTCTATTTATCTATTTATCTATCTATCTATCTACCTATGTACCTATCTAGCTTTCTAGCTATCTGTCTATCTAGGTATCTGCCTATCTATATATCTAACTATTTATCTATCTGTCTATCTTTCTATCTGTCTCTCATTCTATCTATATATAATTGTCTATCTGTCTATCTGTCTATCTATCTATTTAACTTTTTGTCTATTTGTCTATGTGTCTATCTATCTATCTATCTATCTATGTATATATCAATCTATTTGTCTCTTTATCTATCTATCTATCGTATCGTCGATCTTTCTTAAATTCTATCTGCCAATTTCTTTATCTATCGATCTAACCTATCTATATATTTATGCTATCTGTAAATTTTTTGATGTCTATTTTTCTATATAGGTCCTATCTATCTATTTCTCTATTGTCTGATACTATAAATTAATTTATGGGGTTCGGTTGGTTTTTTATAATAACCTTCTTTAATATATCAATCTATCTACTGACTATCATTCTTAATCTGTCGTATTTGTGTATCATGTCTAACTGTCTTACTCTTTAAAATGTATAGCGATTCCTATGTCCATCATCTATCTTTTATATATATCTATCTAATTATCTTCGATATCTATCTGTTGTATGCGAGTCTCGTTGTATATCTGTCATGTCTTTTGGTCGAATCTATCTAATCTATTTGACTCTGTTTAAATTCATTATATCTTATCTATTCTTCTATCTAGCGATCTTCTATCTAGCAGTCTGCAGTCTATCTGTCCTCTCTATTTGTCTATCTGTTTATCTATCTCTCTATCTTTCTATCTTTTTATCTATCTATTTATCTACTCTTTCTATCTAGATATCTATCTATTTATCTATATATCTATATATGTGTCTCTTCATTTAACTATCTATTTGTCTATCTATTTATCTCTCTATATGTTTATATTTTCTATCTGTCATCTGTCTATCTTTCTATCTGTTTAATTGTCTACATGTCAATATGTTATCTATCTATTTCTATTTCCATCATCTATATAACTTTATATCTATCTTCTATCTATGTGTCAATATGTCTATCTATCTATCTATTAATTTATCATTTATCTTTTGTATATATCTATCTTTCTATCTGTGTATTATTTTTCTTTGTCTATATGTTTATCTGTTATATTTATTATCTTTCTATATGTTTATTTGTCTATATGTCTATCTATCTATCTTACTATCTTTCTATTTGTCTATTTTTCTATATGTCTATCTATCTATCGTTTATCTACCTATTTGTCAATCAGTTCTATATGTATCATATGTCTATATATTTATCTGTCTCTCTAACTATTTGTATATTTGTCTATCTTTCATCTTCTATCTTTGTATATATTTGTCTGTCTATCTGACAATCTATATATCTATTTAATTTTGTCTATTTGTCTTCTATTTATCTGTCTATCTATTTTTTTGTTTATATGTCTTCTATTTATTTGTCTATCTATCTATCTATCTATCTGTTTATATGTCTAAATATTTATCTATCTATTTGTCTATCTGTATATCTATATATTTGTCTATCTGTCTATTTGTACATCTATATATCTTTCTTTTTGTCTATATGTCAATCTCATTATTTGTCTATCTATCTATCTTTCTATATTTATATCTATCAATCTATCAATCTGCACTACAAGAAAATGTTCATTTAGCTAGGTAATTTTTTCTAGGTATCATTCCCATGCTAAATTGTGAGGAATTAGCTAGGGATACTAAGGAATTTATGATTTTTCAATGAAATAAAAATTTGCAATGGATTAGTGACGGATTAGTGATGGATTAGCGATAGAATATTTTTGTAAATTCTGTTCAAGAAAAATGGTGATTTTAGCTACAGATTTAGCAACGAAATTTTCTTAGCTAATAAAACTAGGAATATAGCAATATATATCGATAAAATTTCTCTAGCTAATAAAATATGAAATATAGAGATAAATTTAGTGATTGAATTTTTCTAGATAATAAAACCTATAATATAGTGATGGATTTAGTGATGGAATTTCTCTAGCTAATAAAACCCAAAATATAGTGACAGATTTAGCGACGGAATTCACCTAGCTAATAAAATTTAGAATATAGCGACATTTTAAACTACGAAATTTCCCTAGCTAATAAAATATAGTATATAGTTATGGATTTAGCGACGGAATTTTTTTAGCTAATAAAATCCAGAATATAGAGATGGATTTAGCGACGAAATTTCCCTAGCTAATAAGAATATAACGATAGATTTAGCGATGGAATTTCCCTATCTAATTACATCTGGATTATAGTGATGGATTTTAACGAAGGAATTTCCCAAGTTAATTACATCAGAAATATAGCAGCGAATTTAGCGATGAAATTTTCTTAGTAAATTACATCTGGAATATAGCGACAAATTTAGCGACAGAATTTTCTTAGCTAATTACATCCGTAATATAGTGACGGATTTAGCGACGGAATTTCCCTAACCAATCTTTAATTATTTAATTTTTTTAATTTATTATTAGTTTTAATATTTTATTTTGTTTAATTAATCTATGTTAATGGTCTATAGTTGAGCGATCCTTGAAAGATACATTCTCCTCGTAAAATTATAAAAAATGTATATTATAAATAAATAATTTAAAAATATAAAAATACAAAAAAAATTATATTAATAAAGGACTAAAATTACTATTTTTATGATGTATAAAATTTTAAAAAAAGTATACAAAAAATTTTTATAAAATTTTTAATTAAGAAACTTAAAAATTTGTATTATATAACATTAAATAATTAATTCTATAAGTATAATAATTTTTTACGATATTTTAAAAATTAAATTAACATACATTAAAATTTCTACTAATATAAATATAAAATAATTCATTGTATGATTAAATAAAAAATATTTTCAATAATATCTGAATTAATGAATACATAAGTAAATATTAATATTATTATAAGTATAAAAAAATTTTATGATTATAGGAAACTTTAAAAAAGATAATTAATACAAAATTTGAAAATCTTTAAATTTAATAAAAATTTAAATTTTTCATTAATTTTAAAAGAAAATAAATTATTATTTGAAAATAAATACATAGATGTTTTTCCCTACTAATTTATAAGAATTAAACAATTAAGTAATATTTTTACTATTAGCTTTTAACATTCAGCTTTTATTAAAAAAATAAATATAACTTTTTTTAATTATCTTCTCATTTAAGTAATATTTTGAATTTTAAAAATTATTAATTATATCAAATAATATGAAATTTTATGTCTTTAAAATATTACATAGATGTTTTTCCCTACTAAAATTTATAAGAATTAAACAATTGAGTAATATTTTTACTATTAGCTTTTAACATTCAGCCTTTATTAAAAAAATAAATATAATTTTTTTTAATTATCTTCTCATTTAAGTAATATTTTGAATTTTAAAAATTATTAATTATATCAAATAATATGAAATTTTATGTCTTTAAAATTATTTCATATTATCTTCATGAAAATTAATATGAATTCTTAAAAATTTATAACTATAATATATATATATATATATTAACATTAAGAGTATTTTATAACTCTTAGGAGAGTGGCTAGAAGTCAAATCATTTTTTCATGTATGTCTTATTATATGAAGTTTGTAAATTTTGTAGGAATTTGATATTTTTTTATACGGCTAAACATATATATTTTTAATTTGTTTATATATTTATTGTTTAATTAATTTAATAATAAAAAATTGTAAGGTGTTTGTTTTTCACTTGTACCTTGCTACACGCATATGAATTTTATGA
>JAREIK010013866.1:20000-25605 GCA_029783825.1 Sapria himalayana | reverse complement strand
AATTGACGCATGCAATAATATTGATGCTATCTGATATGTCTTTTCTTCCTACAATATCAACATTATATAAATAATATTTGTATTACATATTCATAAGATACCAAAACTCTCCTAATTGACACCAAGAGTAGACCAGTGTCACTCACTAATACACAAACTTTCTGTAAACTTTTTAGCTTCTCCTCCTTTTATGCTATTGTGCATGCCTAGTTTGCACAGTATGAGTTAGGATTTGGTACACA
The DNA here is from genome assembly GCA_029783825.1 of Sapria himalayana. NCBI lineage: Eukaryota > Viridiplantae > Streptophyta > Magnoliopsida > Malpighiales > Rafflesiaceae > Sapria > Sapria himalayana. The sequence continues at coordinate 25,363 of JAREIK010013866.1, read as the reverse complement.
GTAAGGGGCACAAAATTGCTATTTAAGCAACCCTCAATTGAAATGAAACAACTAGTGATACTAGGGCACAATGGCACCTTTATTTTCTTCAAAAAAATAGTTACAACGTAGCTAGCACCAAAGGTAGTGCACATGTGCACTACGTTGTTTTAGTGCACATGTAGACTACGTTGTTATAAGTACATGTTCTATCTCTAAAAACATTCAAAAATACTTACAAAAATAAAAGATTTTGTAGATTATACGATGGATCAATTACCGCAAAAAAAGGCATAACTAACTTCCAGATTTTCTGTAATGGGAGAAACATGTAGATGGCTATGAAGCCATTTTTTATTTGTCATGTGCAAATGGTTGATTGACCCACTTTTGATTAAATCCCCTTGCTTTAAACCTGTCACTTATAGTTCATGCCTAACAATCTAGAAAGGGAATCTCACTTCATATATACATGTATGTGTATATATGAATATGTATATGTCTATATTTATATCTATACATATCTATGTGTATATGTATATATGCCTACCTATATATGTGTGTGTGGAATGACTATTAAGACATTCTAGTGATAATTATTATATATATATATGTATGCATGTATGTACATGTGTATCTGTGAATTTGTAGATGTGCATCTGTATATATGATATGTCCACACAAAAACACACACATATATACATATGTATCTTAGTGAGTATAAATGTATTTATCTATGCATGTCAAACACATATAGTGCTGTGTGCAAGTGTATGTAAATTCGTAACATGCACACATGCATGTGTATTGGGTGTTAGGACATCTACAAAAAAGTAATAAATAGTATTATAAGTAGTACAAACAAGTTTAAGAAATCAACAAAATAAAATTAAGCATCTAAACATCATCATCAATAGCAAAACTCAGTTTCAACATTAATGGCAACAACTATATAAATTTCATGAAACTCAAGTTCTTATTGTTGGGAATATTATTGCTCATTGTGTATCTTCAACAATTTATTTTGTAGATTCTCAAATGATGACTATAAACAAGATATTGAGAAATTATCTATAATCAAAAAAAAATTCCATGATTCTCTTTTTGCATTGTCTCCCTTGTTCTTTATCCATCTACAACCCTAATTTAGCACTATTTAATGTATACTCAAGAGAGTTGATCTTGCTCATAATCTTGAGTCTAACATTGCTATTCCTGGACTGATTCTAGATGAAATCTTTATTTTACTTTCAAACCAATATGCAGGATGAATACTAATTGAAAGAATTATGAAGTTTTGCAGCATATATATAGCATTTACCAATCATTCTGCAAAATTTCATCTATGCAACAAATATTGTATTTCCAACAGACTATTTTAGAACATGGAAGAAATAAAATAATTACCCAGTAGCTATTGGAATCATCAACCAGAGAGAATCCAATAACAGATTACTAACCACTGCCAGAGACATATGGCACATCATGAGGATGAAGCCTGTATTTTGTCTGGGCACTAGAGAGCCCACCTAGGCACTGGAGCCGTGGTACCACGAGGAGCACTTACATGGAGCACTTACACTTACACGAGGAGCACTTACACGAGGAGCACTTCAGTGTGGGAAGTGAATGCATGTAGTGTGTTATGGTAGTGTGCAAAATAAATATAGTGCTAAAAATTTTAAAAAGAATAATAAATTATTTAGTGTGTGTATTATATTTTGGTTGATATATATTTTGGCTGCACTTTGTGTTGGCTCGCACTAAAAAAGTAACCTAGCTTTCTTCTAGTCACATCTGGCTCTCCTCTTTTCGGTGCAGGCTCAAACTACATCAATTTTAAGGCTTCAACAGACAACACAAACACAAAAACTTTCATTTCGTAGTTGAAACATTTCAAAAAAAATCAAAATCAAAATCAAAATCAAAATCAAAAACCAAAACCTGCATGAACATTTACACTCAAGTCGTCAACTTCCAAAAAAATCTCTTGCAAAGAACAAAACAGAATCAAGAAAAATGATGCCACCAAAAAAATCTTTCTTGTTTAGCTACACATAGGCAAAAATAATGTTCCCGCAAGTTCTCATTATTCCTTCTTCAAGAAGTGAGGAGATAAGAGCTTTGAGACTGAAAATCCAAAGAAAGACTTGCATTGGAGTAGCTCTTTCAACTTATCATCGTATATTATTTTCTACCTATCTGATAGATCCATTTAAAAAACAAGAACATTTAATGATTAATTGAAATTGAAGAATAACACCACGGATTCTCATCGGGGGAGGGTGAAGATGATGGAAGTTTGCATACCTATAGATTATTTCTTGTTATATAGTCCCTCATCTTCTTTACAATCAGAATGAGATTATGCATCTTCACCTATACTAATAAATTTTATGAGAGCGTCTAAAAGATAAACAGGAAGCCAGAAATCCAAAAGTTCTGAAATAAATAACAAAAACCAAAAACAATTCAGAAATAATTCTGATACAAAAGTTACATGGTTAAACCAAAAACATAACATAGTTTCAACAATATTTAAAACAAAATCATCCTCATAATTAGCTGGTGCATTTGCTACATTACAGATTCCTAGCATTTCAAATATAGACTAATTAGAGATACAATGAATTACAGACATCAATTAATACCTAATCAATACAAAGGATGTAAACTAATTAATTTAGCAAAAATTATAGATATGACCACCACTTGTATAATATTTTCTGATTAAATATTTAATATAAAGCTACATTATGGCAAGAGTAGCTGGAGAGGTCTTTTTTTCACAATGCCCAAATAGTCTGTGTGACAAAAAAATGGCATTAAATCAAAGTCAAAATTTTGAAAGTCATTATTAATGATTCATCTTGTTTTATTTTTTGTTTTGATTTAGTTGTACAATATTATTTTTGATAATTTCTAATTTTTAGTATATGTAACAAAAAAATGGCATGTTTTTTGTGTACAGAAGAAATTTATCCTAACAATTTAGTAATTTACATAAAGATTATTTACATATAATCAATTCATACCTAAATAATGCGAAGGAAGGGAGCTTATTAATTTAGCAAAAATTATTGATATGACCATCACTTAAATATTTTTTCCAATTACATATTTTAAAATAAAGCTACATTATGACAAGAGCAGCCCGAGAGGTCATTTTTTTCACAATGCCTAAATAGTCTGTGTGACAAACAAATGGCATTAGATCATAGTCAAAATTTTGAAAGTCATTATTAAATGATGTGTTTCATCTTGTTTTATTTTTTGTTTTCATTTAGTTGTACAATATTATTTTTGATAATTTCTAATTTTTAGTATATGTGACAAACAAAATGGCAAGTTTTTTGTGTACAATAGAAATTTATCCAAATAATTTAATAATTTACATAAAGATTATTTACATACACATCAATTCATACCTAAACAATACGAAGGAAGGGAACTTATTAATTTAGTAAAAATTATAGATATGACTATCACTTATATACTTTTTCCAATTAGATATTAAACTGATAAATTAATTTTTTGTATTGAAAAGCCTATATTCATTTTCTATGATGGTTTAGATTACATTATATGTTATTTTTAATTTAATATTTTATGAGCAACATAACGCATTAAAATATATTTAATACATTAAAAATAAAAAATAGCTTCATTTTGATAAGAGTAGCCCAAGAGGGGTGCTCTTGCCAATTTCTAATTTTTTGTATATGTGACAAATAAATTGGCAAGTTTTTTGTGTATAGAAGTATATTAGTACGCATGTTTCATTGTAAAAAATTAAAAATATACATGTAAATCAAACATTGACTGCACTAAATAAGCAACTTCACATGCACCACACATCTACTACTTAGGATATATATATACTGTATGCATATTTTTTAAAAAAACAGAATGGTTTACTCTATTACTAATCAAATTATCTTTCATATTACTTATGCGAACATTATATAATGATGGAATAATTACTTATTATAAATGTATACACGAAATAAGTCACCATGCATGTGCAGTGTGCTTTGAGAATGCATGTTATCTTGTTCTTCTTTGAAATTCAAATATTAAATAAGACATCAAACTAACAATTCACAATCAATTAATTCAAATATTATTTCCAGTTGGTACCCACCTTTTTGCCAAAAATAATGATCTACATGATATTTTCCAAAAATAAATACAATTATTATTAAAGATAATAAAGTATCTCAACTTATCTAAATTCTTAACTCAACTATATTCCTAAAAGTCATTGTGAAAATAAATAAATTTTTACTCATACAAATTTGACATTTAGAATATATAATTCTAAAATATATTTTTTTGTGATAGGTCTCACAATATATCATACAAACATCTCTAATACTAGGATTCAATATTCTCGATTTGAATAGAAATGAATGACTACGAAAAAATAATCTCTGATACCACTATCACATACTCACACACACTTCATTGAGGCCATCTTTGGATGAAGTTTTTCAAACACAATCTCTGATACCATATAAAAATCTACAAAAAATTAATTCAAACAAAATGTTAGAAAGAAAAAAAAATACAAATATACTCAATCAACAAACTAAAAAAACCTAATGTATATATAAATCAAAAAATTTACATGGATAACTCATATGTTGGTTACTTTAACTACTAAGTAAAAATAATTTTAACAAAATAAAATTGTTATAATAATTATTATATATTTACATGAATATATTTAACCTCAAAATATACTTTTTTGATACATATTATATTTTAAAATACAATTCTACAAAATTTAGACCTTACTTCCTTGAGCATGTACGAACCACAAAATTTGTTATACTAGAATATACTTAACCTCTAAATAATATAATTAAAAAGAATAAAAATTTGATTGAACTATTAAAAACTTTTTATAGGAACCAAGTGTTTCATGATAATTTTGAAATATATAATTCTAATTATAAATTATTAGATAAATCATATCTCTGACCATTTTAGTTTATTTCTGAATATTTGAAAGTACCTATTTTGCAAAATAACTTTTGTAGACATGAGAAAATAATATTTAATATCATTAGTATGCATTCAATAAATATTTGAGTACTAAAAAAAATATTTGTTACTCTCCAATTACAAATATAGACAATATTAGTGTTAAAGTTATATTCTTTAAGATGATGGGTTTTTAAGATTATATTTTAATTGTTAATGTTGATGAACAATTGAGACTTATCCATTGAAAATTAGATATAAAGGCTTCTACAAGTTATCTAAAGAATTGTGTATTTCCATTCTTAGCATCTTTCAAAGTTATTACATCACATTATCAAAAATTTTAAATCTCTATAAATCTTTATTTTTTTCCAATAATATTGTAAGATGTTAAG
>JAREIK010013866.1:0-15000 GCA_029783825.1 Sapria himalayana | reverse complement strand
TGATAGATAGATAAATAAATAGATATATATATAGATAGATAGATAAATAGATAGATAGAAAGATATATTGATAGATAGCTAGACAGACAAACAAATTGATAGATAGATAGATAGACAGATAGACTTATAAATAGATATACATATAGAAAACACATAGATAGATAGATAGATATATAGACAAATATATAGTTAGATATATATATATATAGATAATTAAATAGATTGATAGTTAGATAGATAGATAGATAAACAGACCGATAGATCGATAGATAGATAGACTAACAGATATATAGACCTAATGATAGAAATATAGATAGATAGACATATAGATAGAATGATATATAGACATATATATAAACAGATATATTGACAAATAGATAGACAGATAGATGGATAGTGTTGTATATATATTTTGTTTTGATAAACTACTTTGTATAACTAAAATGTTTTCTCTTTCAATATTTTTTAAGTGCAGGAAATTAAATATTCAATGGTTGTGAATGCAACAATAGCACAATAATGGGGGTCCCACTACAAGTTTAGTGGGCCAAAGAAATTTTAGGAGTATAAACTTGTCCATCCAAGTAATCCAACCCGCTCTGTTATTGATATAAATTGTTTTTATTACTATATTGTGCGGTTGTAATTTTGCTTGCATAACTGCTCATCTCTGTTTTCTCCTTTCTGCATGATTTTCATTGTGAGTACTGCTCACAATCTATAAGACTTGTTTTCGTTATAATCTGTAAGTGCATAAGTATTTTCTGGTGGATGTAGCTAGTCGCTCTGAATGACTAGTGAACCACATTAATTTTCGTGTTTCTATTGTTGTTTGATTTTGTTTCTCATGGGTTGTTGGATTGTTGTTGTGGATATATATTTTGTTGTTATTTTCTTCTTCTTCTTCTAATCTATGAAATTACAAATGTTAGAAGCAGAATTACCCAATAGATAGTTAAATAGATCGATAGACAAATATATATAGACTGATGGATAGATAGTTAGATAGATAGATAAATAGACAGAAAGATAGATAGATTTAAAGATAGATAGATAGTCAGATAAATATGTGGTTAGATAAAAAGATAGATAGACAGGTAGATAGACAATTAATTCGATAATTAGATAGACACACAGATAGATAGATAAATAGATAGATAGATAAATAGATAGATAGACAAATAGTTTGAAAAATAAATAGAAACATAGGCAGATAGATAGAAAAATATACATACAGACAAATAGATAGATAGAATGATAGATAGATAGACAAATAGATAAAAAGATAGATAGATAGAAAGATAGATAGAGAGATAGATAGATAGATAAATATACAAATAGATCGAAAGATAGACAGACAGACAGATAGATAGATAGACAAATAGATAGATAGATACACAAATTGATAGATAAATTGATAAATAGATAGAAAGAGAGATAGACATATAGATGGACAAATAAACATATATATAGATTGATATATAGATAGGATGTTAGATCGATACATTTACATATAGATAGATTGATAGACAAGTCAAAAGATAGATAGATAGTTAGATAGTTAGATAGTTAGATAGTTAGATAGGAAGATAGATAGATAAATAGATAGAGATATAGATAGACAAATAGATAGAAAGATTGATAGATAAATAAATAGATAGATAGACAAATTGATTGACAGATTGATAGATAGAAAGAAAGATTAATAGATAGACAAATAGATAGATAGAAAGACAAATAGGTATATAGATACATAGATAGATAGATAGATAGATTGATTGAAAAATTGATAAACTTAATGATAGAGAGATTGATATAGATATTGATAGACAAATTAATAGATAGATAGATAGATAGACAGATATATAGACAAATTGATTTTCAGATATATAGATGGATATATAAATAGATAGATCGATGGATAGAATGATTGATAGAAAAATGGATAGATAGTGGGATAGATAGAAGGATAAATAAATGGATAGTTAGATAAAATGATAGATGGATAATTGATAGATAGATAGATGAATAGCTAGATGGATAAATCAATAGTTAGATAGATAGATAGATAGATAGATAGATTGACATATATATACACAGATAGATAGATACATAGATCAATAAATATAAAGATAGATATAAAGAGAGATATATAAACATATATGTAGATATATAGATAGATAGATTGATAGATAGATTGACAGATAGATAGCTAGATAGATAAAAAATATATTGATAGATAGATAAACATATAGAGACATATAGATAAAAATATTTATAGATAGATCGATAGATAGATAGTTAGAGAGATAGATAGTTAGAGAGATAGATATATAAATAGATAAAGAGATACATAAAAAGTTACATAGAGAGATAGATATATAGATTGATAGACATATAGATAGACAGATAGTTATACTGATAGATTGATAGATAGTTAGATAAATTGACAGATAATTAGACAAATATATTGACAGATAGATAGATTACTAGAGAGTTAGTTAGATAGATAGATTTGATTGTTAGATAAATAGTTCGATAGACAGATAGATTAATAGGTAGATAGATAAATAGATAAATATACATATAGATAGACATATAGATAGATAGATTGATAGACATACAAATAGATAGATAGATAGATATATACATAGATAGATAGATAGATAGATACATAGATTAACTGATATCTAGATTAATAGACATAAAGATAAAAAAATATACAGACAAATAGACAGAAAGAGAGACATACAAATAGACAGATTGATTAATTCACAGATAGATAGACAGAGAGAGATATATATATAGATTGATAGATAGACAGATAAATATACAGACAGATAAATTGACAGATAGACAACAATTATAATGACAAATTTACAAACAGATAGAAAGATATTTCAACATATAAGCTAAGTTATTTTTCTAGCTATTATAAAATATTCCATTGTTAAAATAGAATAGCGATGGATTTTCCTTGAAATTTATCCAAAGCTAATTTGCTCATCGCAAAAAATTATCGAAAAAAAAATTCCCTAGCAAATTTTTGAATTACTGAAATTCTCTAGCGAATTATATTTTTTTCCTTGTTAATTTTGATCATTATTATAGGTAGTAATTAACATCTTTCGACAAAATATATACAGAAATTTCTTAACTAAATTAGGGAGGGAATAATGACTAACTATTTTCATTCCAAAACAATTTTCATAATTTTATTTTTTTTACAAAAATTTTAATTACATTTTTTAAAATTTTACATTAAATTGAATAAAGAACATATACTATAAACCATTTTTTATAATTAAATAAAAGAAAAAGTATTTCTGATATTTTTCTGATACAATAGTTACATAGTTAAAAAATATATCATAGGTATATAATCATTTAAAACTAAATTATCATCCTTATCATTAGTTGGTGCATTTCTGCTAGCCTCTCCTACGTGATTTATCTACTGGAACTTGGTATGATATCTGTTGCATCAAGGCTGCTAACTATGACTCCATATAGGACATCTACTATTACATTGCATTCATAATTTCTTTCATCTGATCATTTACTTCATTCATTTATTGCATTTCTTCCTTCAAAAGAATAATCTACTAATCCTTCTCTTTCATTTCACTCTCTATATATACAAAATGTTCATTTGTTTCAATTACGTGCTGTTCGACCACCTCATCCATCATTGGTGTGACAAAGGAACTAGAAGCATGACTTCAAAACCCACACCCTTGAGATGATGTCATACATTTGCTGCTTATTCTAACATTCTATGGTCTCCAAATATATACGATCATAGTTATTTGATTGAATTTTCATAGAACCTTCAACTGGCTGAGAATCAACTATCATACAGTCCTCCACGAAGTCCTATTATAAAATATAATAAAATATTATGCTAGATATAAATAAAATAAATCACATATTTTTATTCCACACAACTTTCAAAATTTACTATAGTATTCAAAGTTTATTAATATATTAGATTATTTATATCAATCATCTGAGACTTGTTGTCAACAAACTACCCATATGCTTTCTTCACATGCATCTTCTTGAAAATCTTATAAAAATTAGGATCTTGACCAAATTCTCTGGCCTAAAGTTTGTATTTATTAAGTCAAAAAATAATATATGTTGAAAAATTTTAGCTTTAATTGTAAAAACAAGCAAATTTTTGAATTATATGGACTATTAGGCAATTGAAAAATATATAAATGGTTTAAAGTTATAAATTGTACCAAATCTCGAGCATGCTCAATGCTCAATGCTCAACTTTGACCATCCTGTATGGTGAGACATTCCTGTACTAGGTCTAGCTACCTCAGTCCTTCGGTTTTTGTAGGATATCTTTGAATTTTTCTTCACTTTTGGCTCCTCCCAATACTTAAGCCAATCGGGTCACTCATCCTTAGGTATTAAATCAGGCCTATCTTTTAGAATCTTCAATTTATGGACAAAATTTGAGTATCATTTGGCAGATTTGCTCTCCCACAATGACTTTATCTATCCATCAAATTGGGCTACCCATGTACACTGATTCTATATATAGAAAATTCACAAAAAAACTATATTAATAATAATGACATAATTTTTTTATGCTTGAATAATAATCAACATAATAGTTAACTAATTAGATAATTAATTTTTAATGCTTTTGTTTCTTTGTTTTACATGAAAGTCATAAAGTTAGTCTCTTTTGTTGATTCAAAAACTTTCTTCCATGAGCATGCTTTGGAATCAACTATTTTCTTGAATGACTTTGTAATTATAGCCGAACACTTGTAAATGAAATGAAACAATAAAAATAATAAATTAACAATGAAAACAAGAAATTCATAACTATATATAAAACAAAACCACTAATAGAGACATTGTAATTTTATATTAAAGTAATATTTACATATTTTTTATACCTCCTACCCATAATCTCTTTTACTAACTTAGCATAGCCTACAGAGAAAGCAACACATTTGATGATGTCAATGGTGTTGTAAATGAGGCAACAACTAATGATGTAAAATGTGGTGTAAATGATGGTGATGGATCAAAAGTGTGTGTAGGAGGGACAATGGATGGGGGCCTTATATCTGATAAAGGTGATGGTAAATGTGTCAATCATGGTGATGGTGATGTTGAAGTCAGGATATGGTGGGTATGAGATGATACTAACTATATAATAGGACATAAAATACAAGATGAATCTCATCCATTTATGCATCCACGTATACCTCCACCACACCCATTTCCTTTATGCACCATCTACTGTACACAAGTAAAAACATTGAAAAAATAATAGAGTTATAATGAAAACATAAATTGATATTGTATGATGACCAACCATGCATTTAAAAATAACACACAACAATGGATTGAAACAAAATATAGAATGTCTTTGAAACTATAATATTCTAATACAATTATAACAGTTTAATTATCAGTATCACTATCATCTCTAATGGATCTTCTAACATTTCATCTGATTCTGATGGAAGTTCCAACTCATCTTCAGATAGAAAATGATCATCTTCAATTTTTATTAGGCCACCATATGAGTCACATAAGTTTTCTAGATCTTCATTTATATGCACAGGCTCAATATTATTTATGTCATTTTCTTGAAATGCTAGTGCAATAGCTAAGTTTGCACTACATTGTTGAAATGTTGTTACTTCAAAATTTGATCGAGCTTTGATTTTTCAAATGGCCCATCAGTCACACTTATCACGAGATAAACTTAGATATGTAGAATAATATACTTCAGTGGCTTGAACTACCACAATAAATAGCTCATATTGATTAAATATTTGTTTATGATTAACATTCACTAGCTTATAATATGATGAATCTTTGTACCCACATTTCGTGTAGGATCAAACCACTCATATTTTAATAATATAGTCCTATTATTTTTTAGTCCAAGATACTCCAACTTAATAACTTCTACTATTGACTATAATAATCAATCTCATCCACACTATAACTTGACCCTTTAATGTATACACCACTATTCATAGTTGCTTTAGAAGAACCATGCCCTATTGTGTGAAATTAATATCCATTGACAAAATACTCACAGTAGGTTGTCACATATCTAGATGGGACTTTACTTAGAAAATGTATGAATATGTTAGAATCTTCATTTGAAGGATCATTTGTATGTTGCATAAATTCAACAAATGATGTTGAAAAATATAAGATACTAATAAATCATATTATTCAAAAAATAAGGCTTAATAATTCTCATGTAATTCTTGAGCCAATTCACAAATTCTATTTCTAGCATAGAATGGACCTCATGACTCGGAATGGTTGGTTGCCTATGTTTTAACTGCTCAACATAAACACTACACATATACTAACAGAGAGAGAATAATGGATATCAATTTCTAATTATTCATATTCAGGACAAAATTATCCTATGATTAAACCTGCAACCTTTTTTGAATAACATATCTCTGGGTATACATTCTCAATATATAGTGCAACCTCCTCACAATTAACTAAAACATAGCTCTGGGTTGCTTTGTACTCTTCATCTATCATACATCTTTTCTTTGCTCTTCCAATTGTTCTTCCAATGTGCTTGAAGATAGATAGCTTGTCCTTATATTTATCTTCTACCAGCACATGACCTTCATATTTCTGAGGAACATTTATATTCATTGTATTAACATGTTCCTCAAAATAATAGAACAAAAAGATGATGCATCTTCTACTAAATATGCATTGCAAATTGAACCTTCAAATTTTTCCCTGTTTCTAACATTCAATTTCAACTTATGAAGATACCTACAACCATTTATTTAGGTCTCAATTAAATCAAATTACAATATATTAATTTATGCTTGTAATAATAAAATAGAGATACTTATATATATTTACCTTTCAAAAGGATACATCCACCTATATTTGAAGAATAAAAGGTATGTTCTATTCTTCCTTCAAAAGCCAAATGGATCGGTAAATGCTCCATTGAGTCAAAAAAACGTGGTAGGAATATCTGTTCAAGCTTACAGAGAATGAGAGGTATGTCATTTTTTAGTCTCACCATGTCATCTATCTTGATTGTGATTGCGGTTAGCTATTTGAAGAATAAACTAAGTTCTATAAGGACCTTCCAAATACTTGGGGAAAGTATTCACGGAAAGAAATTGGTATTAATCTATGCATAAATACATGACAGTCATGACTTTTTATTCCAAATAACTTAATCTTCTTCATATCCACACATTTGCCCATATTTGACACATATCCATTAGGAAATTTCAAATTTTTAACCCATTCACACAATATCTGTCTTGACTTTTTATTAAGTGTATTACAAGCTTTAGGGTATTTTCTATAGCCTCAATCTATTTCAATTCAAGGCACCAATAGAAATCATTCAACTCTTATCTTGATTATAAAGTGTCATTTGTTTATCCATCTACATTTAGGACAATGTTGAAAATATTGTTAAGCACATTTTTTTCAATATGCATTACATCCAAGTTAAGACAAATTAAATTGGACTTCCATTGAGAAGTCCAATAAATACTACATTTCCTCCAGCCAAATATTTTGCATATCGATCCATTAGTTCTAATAGCATCCATTTTAGTAACCTTCTTCAGACCCAAACTATGAATCTTTGTCAAGATATCATCTCCTGAATGTACAACTGCTGAAACTATCATCATTGTTTTATTTTTTTGAAATGCATGCAGCTCTATTTATATGGAAAGGATGATTTGTATGTAGAAACTTATTATGGTTAACAAACAATGACCATTTATCATTGAATATGAGAGTAAAAGAATCATACTTGTCCATGCAATATGGGCATGCTAATTGTCCTACATTACTCCAACCAGATAATATTGAATATTATAGAAAATCACTTACCATCCACATAAGGGCCACCCGCATAATGAAAATTTGCTTTTTTGAGATGTCATATGTATTCATGCCAACATCCACAAATAATTCAACTTTACTTTAGAAGGCTGTGAAAAAAATACAACATGTCTTTCGGATTTTAGGCCATGGAACCAATATTGGCTAAAACATATATTGCTTCCTTCATACACAACCATGGAGTCAAATTGTAAGGTGTCCCTATCACTGGCCATGTAGGATACTATTGTCCAGATTGGCCAACTGGCTAAAAAACCATCAATGTAGAGACCCAATCTCCCATTTTGACTTTCAGCAACATAATCTTGATGTATATGATTAATCTCATGCTTCTAAACAAGTGAATCTGATGGATGATGCATCATCCCATAATCAACCTCATGCTATCCAGAACAATTTCTTTCATCAGTTCTATAACCTGATCAAATAATTTCATAGATATATGATTTTCTAACTTCATGATCATAATTCAAGCCACAAGTGACAATTGTGAATCTATTTTACAACTAGGCCACAACCAATTATCTACATTTGATGCATATCATAAAATATCTTAGTTTCAGGATTAGGTGGTTCATCCATATAATTCATATTAAAGTCAGCACCAGTAGCTTCCATGACCATTCCATGGTATGTGTTTGATGTTTCTTCACTACATACATACGATTCAATACCCTCATTTTGGTCAATATTCACGGCCATTTGTACTTTCCCCTTGATAAATCAAAACAAAATAATTTGGTACAAAGCCATATTTAGCCACATGGTATCTAATCGTGTTTACATCATGAAAAGACATATTCTAACACTTGCAGTTATTACATGGAAACTTATTTTTATCTCTGTCCATCCATATCGATTGACTACAAGCAAATTTGATGAAAGTTTCTAGCTCACTCAAAAAATCTTTATTCAAAATTACATCTATAAACCATTTGTACATCAACTGATGATCTGAACTCATTTTTCCCTTTTATATTTGCAAAAAATTATGTTCAATCATAATTATGAATGAAACATACAATTAAATTCAAATAATACTATTAATTAAATAAAATCAATTATAGATGAATTTACAAAGATAAAATATCATGAACATCTAGGCAATGCATTTGCAAAATCTACATGAAGAAATAGAGCATTATTAGCATGCTAAAGGTGAAAGATATCATGCTATTGTTAGATGAAGGGAGCATGTCTCTTCTAGTACACTAATCAAAGCCACACAAAAAGACAAGAATTAGAAGAACACAATAACCAAGTGAACGGATAAGAAAGGGAAGCAAAAAAGAAAGAAATCACAAGTTTGAAGGAGTAAGCTTCTCACTTCTCAATGAAGATCAAAGATCAAAATTTTAATTGTTTTTAAACTCAATCTTTGATTTAAAAATAAATAGGAAAGAAAACTAAATGGAATGAAGAACAAATTCCAAGAACTTTTGGAAAATGAATTAATGAAGAATTCCAACATGAACAATAATAAATATGGACTAGAAAACATATCATACAAAGTTTAAACTAGAAAACATAGTTGTGAAGCTGCCTAAAATTTCAAATTTCTAGCATTACAAATATGGACTAATTAGAGATATGAACAAATATAAGCATTAACATTAACATATTTTATGGAAAACTACAATCAAAAGATAGTTTGCTAAATAAAACTGACTGAGATAAGAAGAATAAGAATTAAGCAAAACTAGTTGACTATAGAGATCTTAGTAATTCTGTCACATCCTACATTAAGTTTACTAACAAGATAGAGATTAGAAATGGATGAATATAATCTGATAAAACTAAAGCTTAATATTAAAGAGAGACATGAATTAAACACTAAGTGCAAAGGCCAAAGAAATGCATAAATAAATAGTTAATTGAAGTAGCTGCCTAAGGACACGCCATCTTATGAACTAAAGAACTATCAAAAAAATACCAGTGCAACAGATTTATCTAAATATTTGATTAATTTACTTAATGATTATTTACATACACATCAATTCAAACTTAAATGATACGAAGGATGGTAACTTATTAATTTAGCAAAAATTATAGATATGACTATCACTGATATATTTTTGCCGATTAGATATTTAATTGAGAAATTAATTTTTGTTTTGAAAAGCCTATTTTCATTTTCTATGATGGTTGTTAGCTCACATAATATTTTATTTTCAATTTAATCTTTTATGAAAAGAATGAACACATAAAAGTATTAGTTTATCAAATAAAAGATTTAAAAAGCTATATTTTGGCAAGAGCAGCCCGAGAGGTATTTTCACAATGCCCAAATAGTCAATGAGCAAATCAACTACATGGCTACACCACTTTTTTAAAAGATTCTAAAATAGGTTAATTAATTTCATTAACCAATAACATGGCTATGATTGCAAAAAAATTATAAAATTATTTAATATACTCATATTATAATGTTACATCAAAACAAATCATTGAAAATATATAAATGACAAAAAATACAATGATACATATAAATACAAACAAAAAAACTACACATACATATATGTGTGTGTATGTGTATCATATATCAAGAGTATCATTAACTGCACAAATAAAATATAGTAACATACGCTAAATCTAAAATAGCTGAAAAGGAAAAAAATAAAAGGAAAATATATGCTATATCAAGAGTGTCATATATCAATAGTATCATATTATGCATTAATAATAATTTTATTTTTATTTATTGTTAATTTTTTATTGCTAAATATTGAATTTAACAAAAAAATATACTACTAGAATAACATTAAATCTAAAATATCACACCAATATTAAAGATATATTTTTCATATGGAGATTTAAATCCAAAAAACAATTTTAATTAAAAATCATTACTTTGATATTTTGATTCTCAGTAATAATTGTAATCAACTTTAGATCATAGTCAAATTTTAAAAATCATTAGTAAATGGCGTGTTTCATCTTGTTTGATTTTTTTAAAAAAATCATTATACACGAAATAAATCACCATGCATGTTTAGTGTGCAATTAGAATGCATGATATCTAATAAAACACAATGAGAAAATTCTACAAGATGTTTGTTCCCCTGCTTACAATAATGTATAGTCTAACTTGGGTTCTTAGTGTTCTACACCCCCCCCCATTTCTCCATCAAGTGTGCTTTTATTCTACATACCAATATTAGATAGATATAATAAAGTCTTAGTGTAGTGATTTTTTTTCAATAGTACTATTAAACAAGAATTAATATCATGCCAAAAAAACTAAAAAAATTCATCATCATCCACCAAAAAATTATAGCTCAACAAACTATCAACATGAGCAATGATAGCAAAATTAATGGTTATGGTTAAGGTGTACCTTTTTCTTTGAGAAAAACATAAGAGTTTCATACTATAACCACAAAAACTTGATTAGTAGATAAATTTCCACAGGTTCTTCATATTCATCTTCTCTACAGTACCTTGCTCTTCTTCTCCTCTTGTTACTATTTTCTTCATCTTTTTACTCTTCTTCTTCGAATTTCAGAGCTAGCACACTTTCTGTTGATTTGAAATCCATTAAGCCTTTAAAAAAATCATTAAAATAAAAAAAGTTCACACTACCAATTTATCATTAAGACACAAGACCTCAACAAAAAAGCACTTTTAGCTCACTACTGATTTTAAATTTGCAAAACTCATTACTAATTAGTAATGAGTTTGATAATAAACAAAAAACACATAGAGAGAGAGAGATAGATAGATAGATAGATAGAGTTGTTCTTTGTTTAATATGGTTCTTTGAAATGATGCTGCGACGTGGCATTTTGTGAGAGATGTTCTTTGTTTGATATGGTTCTTCGAAATGATGCTGCGATGATGGTGTGTTCTGAGAGTCAACTCAGGTTTTTCAGAAGTGAACTGACCTAATTACATAGAGATGGCCAGACTAGGGAGTGATGGGTCAGAGACTGAAAATATTAGAAAAAGAATTATTTAATATTTAACCATTATATATTTTTTAATAAATAAATAAATTTATGGTTAATAGCTTATGAAATTTTTATAGTTATTTTTTCTAATATTATTGATAAATTAATCAAATAAATTTCAGGAATAAAAAAATTAATTTATGGTTATAACAATGGAGAAAATAAATAATATTACTATAACCATGAAAACTATTAATTGGCAATTAAATTTTCATATTATTTCATTTATTAAAAAAACATATTATTTCATATTACCATTATATATTGTATAAATGTATAACCAATCAAAATTTATAACATCTAAATTAAATAAAAAATAAATAACCAAGAAAATAATGAACAAGTAACATATTAAATAATATTCAAACAAATAATAAAATATCTGACCATAACAATAAAAATATATAATCTTAACATTATCCAAAAAATAAAATTAAAAATTAATTACTTACAAATATAACTTACAAAAATAAGATTATAAATAAATCCAAAAATAAAAAAAAGACAATAGCAACCAAATTTCAACTTGTATATTACTATTACAAATGATTTTAGATAATTTTTTAGTAGCTATTTCAATATTTAAAAAAAACAAGAAGAAAATATTAAGCAAATAATATTTTCTATACTATGATTATTAACTTCTGAGTTAATATCATACATCTAAGTAAAAAGATGAGTTATGAAAACTATAGTACATAACAAATAAGAAGTATTAACAACAATTTTTTAAAAAAGATTTGTTTACTTCTTTAATGTAAGTATCATGATAGAGGAGCTCTATGAAGACTCCTAAATGACAATGACAATTGACTTGTCTCCCTCAATTCCAATAATACTCTCGGCCTCATTCATAGATAAAACTACTAATATCCCTATATGATATATCATTTCTTCATATGATATATACATTATAGAGATATTCTCTTGTGTATGCATACAAGCATCATATTGCACATCACGATTCTCTTACTTGCACATTTATATTAAAGTATACACTTTTATATATGATGGCATATAATTATATAAATGTATTAGTGTTTAGATATAATGTTGTATTTAAAATATTTTTATAAATGTTACATATATATGTGTGTGTGTGTGTGTGTGTGTCCGTGTGTGTGACACTTTTATAAATATTATATAGTATATATATCACAATTATATAAACATTATAAATATTATATTTATATAAAAATTTATATGCTATATAAATATTTATAAATATGTATAAATATTTTATATGTTATATAAACAATTATATAAATGGATAGTATTATGTAAATATTGCATAAATATTTATAAACATTTATACATGTATAAATATATATATAACATTGATATTTATATAAACATATCTATGTTATATATATGTATATATATATATATATATATATATGTATATATATATATATATATATATATATATATATTATATATTAGAATAATATGATTATATAAATGTATAAATTTATATATATAATGTTATATGTATTAATATTTATATAAATATTATATTGCTATTAATCGGGAATACTATATTCCAAAATAGTATACCGCTCATGCTATAGTGTTTTTGAAAATAAATGTTTTGATATTATTTTTTTATTTTTTTTCAAATCATGAAATTAATAGGAGCAATAAAAGTATTTTTTGAGTTTACTAGAATGTAGAAATCTTTTATTTTGATGTATTTTTTAATATGATTATTTACTTATTTAGGTACTTTTTAAAAAAATATTATTCTAATGCACCATTACATAATTTTCTCTACATCTAATAACACCTAACAACAATATAAAAATATTTTCAAACAATATTAAACTAGCAAAAAAAATAATTTACTAATTAGCATCACCATGATTAGCTCATATTTTATATTTAATTGAGGATGATATATTTTTTTACATGAAAAAAAATTAATTGTTTCTTTAATTTTATCAAAATTAAAGAGGTTTAAAAAAATGAATAATATCAATTTAATGAATTTTATTTTATCAAGATTATACAAGATCAACAATTCTTTCACTAATTATGAATTTTCTTGATTATATGAGTATTCAAATTTGAGTTGAATATATGTTTTAAGCAAAAGATTAATATTATTTATAATTTTTAAAATATAATCTTTAAATATTATCTCTTAATAAAATAAAAATTTATTATATTTTAACATTACACAAAGTCAACTTGAAAATTCAAGTAGCATAACCTGGGCAGGTATTCACATGCAATCTAAGCAACGAAGTACTAGGTTGAGTATTTTAGGCCTACAAAATCAATGTGAGCAACTAAACTCTCTGAGATATTAGTTTTGCCTAACTTATTTGCCAATTAAACTAATAAATTTTGGCTTTACCCAAAAAATCAGATCTAACACAAGCACAATAAAGAGTCAAAACTTCTATCACTTGTAAACTATTTTGAATCATACATCAAAAAATATATGATTTGCTTCTAATTAAATTGTTTATGAATAAATAAAACATATTGTGTTAAACAATAATTTTAAAAATAAGATTTAAGAGAACACTGACATTTCATCCTCTGCATTATTCGTGATCAACTAACATTCATAAAAATTTTATATAATCCTAATATCATTTTTTTCTCAAGTAAGATTGGTATTTATGTTGTATGTATGCTGACTTTAATAGAAGTTGAGATTACTATTCAGTTGGTTTTCATGGTTTATGGTGTTGTAAATAAAGGCTAACCAACCTATTTCCAATTTTTAAATATCTATAACCTAATTTATGCATATTTTATTTAAAATATTTATAATCAAACGTGCGGTAGAACTAACAATGCTTGTATCATTTACCATGGAAAAATAAGCTGCTGCTGTCAGCTTAGAACCAACACCCTTAACTTCCTGTATTAGAAATGTAATATCATCAAATCAAACATTTGTTACAAAATGAAAGGCAGCCAAAATGTAGACATTATCACACTAACCTTGGTCAAAAGTAAAGTTGCCCATGAAGCAAATGCAAAAACTATTAGGTGCAATGAATAAACTAATAGTTTTGAAGGATATATAAAAATTGAACAAATTCAGTATCCTAGTATAATAAGTAATCAACATGTAATTATAACATAAGAAGAAAAACTAATAAAAGATATTCGGGAGAGTCTCCTAGCT